>BGPR01000375.1:40836-116742 GCA_013235015.1 Araneus ventricosus | reverse complement strand
AAAAAATTATTTTATTATTTGACAGGCATTTTGGATGCAGTTAGAGAATACGAAATGCGTTCTTGCTTAATTATGTATAAAAGTTTATAATTAACAATTTCGTGTTCCATAAATTCGTTTAAAATTTTTAGTGGTCATTACTTACCTTCTTCAAAAATAATTAATATTTTGAAACAAAACTATGAGTAAGTCTAGTTCTTTCTAAGACTTTATTTTTATATCTTAGAATCATCAATCTTTAAAACTGTTCATAAATTTTCTAAGCCAATCTCGTTATTCAATTGGTTATTTTTTCTTCAAATTTATGCAAAATATAAATTATAATATTTTAATGCAAAAATCTTGAAAAAGATAGTCAAAGAAGACTAATTTTTTTCCGGAAAACTAATTAAAGTAATCCTGCTTAAGTTATTCTTTTACTTACTTTCTACGTTGAACAAACAAAAAACTAAACCATAGAATATTTGTTCATTTCTTATCTCCAATAAAACTTTAGTTCTAAATGCTTTAAATTATGTTAGCAAAAATTTTAAAAAATAGATGAAATCCGAGAGAAAAAGAAATAAAATTGTTTTCCCTGCTTAAGATGAATTTTGTTTCTGATAGTTCTACAAAGCACGATTCTCTAGAATGTTTTCATTTTTATAAAGTATGAAATCAACAACGAACAACGATGGTAGAGAAAAAAGAACAGGAAACAAACATTTTCAAGATACCAGGAAAAAGGCGAAGTCAAATAAAATGTTAACGACGGGCCATTTATTTATACGGTGGAAGCTTGCAATGCTTGCACATTATTTTGTGATTTTAAGAGCCGAAAGCAGCAGTTTAAAAAGAAAGATTTGGACAATTTTCCGTTGGAGCAAATTACTAATAGTACGCTTTTGTAAATTGAGGGAAGTTTAAGCCATATCTTTAAATAATCGGGGATCATGCCCTAATCTCAGATAAGAGGTTTGACCCACTTTTTTTCATGGAAATGCTTTATCAAAGAAAAAATATCAAATATAAGCTCTTTCTCTGACAATGCGCATTCCAATAATTTCCCCCCGTAGAAACGCTAAATACTCCTTTTAAACATTGCGTTTTACTTTATTTTTTTATATTAAGAAAATACATTTTTGAGAAAAACATAGTTAAGAATTTCCTTCAATTCGCTTCCACAAGTATTTTTATACTTTTAATTATCTTAAACAAGCATTAAAAAAGAATACTATGAATTTCAGCCTGAAAAAAATTTCTACGAATTAATCAATTACTTTAACTTTTTCAGTGCATTTGAAAAGTTGATATCCCCATATTATGATTTTCATTAATAAACTGCAGTACGCGTTAGGAAAGTCATAGTAGGTTTCTGATTCCTAACGTTTGGAAACGAAACAAAATACAACTATGATATCACAAGTAATATGTTATACGGCGGGTGCAAATCTCGTCTCAGTTCGTAGATTGACCATCCAGCTGAAAGAAGGTGTAAATTGTTGGAGGTGAAATTTTCGTTTTCCCATCACTCCCTTACAACTGAAGACAGAAGAATATTTAAAATAAAATGAATTATCACCTCACCATGGCAAAGGACTA
Organism: Araneus ventricosus; assembly: GCA_013235015.1. Taxonomy (NCBI): domain Eukaryota; kingdom Metazoa; phylum Arthropoda; class Arachnida; order Araneae; family Araneidae; genus Araneus; species Araneus ventricosus. The sequence goes on along the minus strand of BGPR01000375.1, from coordinate 115,161 downwards.
TGAATTGAAAATTTTCCGATAGCTGCAATTGCTAAGAATTTAGGCGCTGAACCGTGACTTTCAAACCCTAATCCTCTTTTAAATTTAAACTTGTGACACTTTGTTGGTTGGTTGTTTGGGGTTTAATGGCGCAAGAGCCATTTTTGGCTAAACTGTGCCGACACCTTGTTGGAAAACTCTCATGAGATAAAGAAACATCTCAAGAGTTTCGGAAATGGAGACGTTTCGTGACTCACGCAGTTAGTCACAAGAGAAAAGTATGATTTGAACCAGCCAGTTTCCCTAAGATCGCGATACCACCGTTGAATGTTTTATCATGTGGGTGGTCTTCATGTAACAAGAGACGATATTCACTACTGCGGCGCACAGGTTCGTGCCAAAGTCGTCGAATTTTACAAAACAATGGACACATCGAACTTTCCTTTGCACCAACCATGACTAAGCGAAGAAATCGTTAAGTTACGTTACCTTCACACGACTGTCTGCGGGTGCATCTAGAGATTTCTCCACATTTCAAAACTCTTTGAGATATTCCTTCATGAAGTGAAAGTATTATAGCTACATTTTCTTCTTCTTTTCTTGCTACATTTTCTTTGAGAACTATAGGAAAAACTTTCATGATTTTATAGTAAAATAATTTCTAGGCAAATGTATTTTCAAGTCCCTTTTATACTAAACATTTATAATTCGTAAGTATCTAATGGCATTTTTTTATTAAGCTCTCATTTTCGACCGACTTATCTCAAAACCAATGAACGGCTAAACATTGAATATTTGTAATTGCAATATAATAATTTATTTTATATAATAATTTATTTAAATTTTTACACATTCACTTTTTTTCTTTTTTGTAGTTTGCTTTAAGCAGTTTTGTTTCTGTTGATTGTTGTTTTGCTAATTCGATGTTAGAAAACTTACAATTGCAATATAATATTTCATTAATATCGATAATATTAGTTTAACCGTGAAGGGAAGTAGAAAATATTATTAAATTAATTGCTGACCGAGAGAAGCGATGTCTAAGTTTTCACTCAAGCTTCCAGCATTTTGTCTGTCTGTAAATTTATTATACGACCAAATGCGTTGTTCGAGTTCCTTCAAAAATGGCATAAATGTTTCTTGAAGCAATAGAAAGCGAAGTATATGTTTTTTCTATTCGTTTCAACACGGAGGTTGTTTTACTGATTTCAAAGTTTTGATGCGTCAATGGCGAATTTAACATCATTAAAACGTTTGAATTACTTTAGTAAAGACGACACGTGCACAGTAATTTTTTAAATAGTGATGCAAACAAACATTAATTTATTTTATCAATACGATAAAAGCAGACATATAATGATAGTTTTGATAATACTGATAAAACAAACATTTCACTGTCATTTTGTTAATACTGATGAAAGCAAAGATTTGTGTAAGTAATTCGCATTCAAAGAGAGAGAGAGAGAGAGAATAATAGATTCTTGTTGATATAGGATTTTTTCCTGTTTGATTCCGCTTAATCATATTTTTATTTTTCGCGAAAGGTTTTTGAGAGATTCTACTAAACGGTTCATATCATAAAAATTTGAAGATCATCTGTTATTTGTATAACGTTTTTTTTTATTTCGAGTATTTATCAAGACAATTTCCATATTGTCATGTTAAATACTAATCTCATTGTTTCATCAAGATACTTCTTCCAACTTCTCGCGCTTTTGCCATTTTTATGATAGAAAAAATTGCTTCTTTGGAAAGTTAATATCTTATAAGTATTTTATTTCTCGTGATTTTTATTGCATTGCTGAAATATTTTATCACACTGTTTTCTGCATTTTTTTTGCAAAAAGTTTGCATTTGTTTGGGAGTAAAATTTGTATATAAATTTGATGTATAATCTGTACATTGGTTGTAAGTATAGCTTTGTAAGATTGCGCATATATGGGGTAAAAAATGGTACCTCCTTGAGAGTCAAATTATGATGCTCGGTGTCGTTGCAAACAATGTTGCCTTCAAAATGAACGACAGAATTGGCTAAAATTAAAAAAAAAATCGAGGAAAAGCAAATCTTAAATTAAAATTGTAATTGGAGAAGGGAGCGAGGTCTACTGTTCACAGAACTACTAGTATAGTTACGATGATAAAATAAACTCTAGACGAGAAGCTAAATGGGATAAATTGAGTTGAAGTTATTTATCATCTTAGCATTGAGTGAACTTATTTATCATCTGGGAAGCTTTTTGTAAGTCTTATTTCATTTCTTTTCTTACATCAAATGATACAAATTCACTCAAAAATAGAAGCAAAAAATGCTTTGAATAAAATTGCTAGGGTTCATATACGAGAATTTTACAAATAAGGCTGTTTGTCTTTCGAATAAAAATCATTAATAAATTATAAAATTCTAAAATACATAATTATTTTGCTAAATCACTGACTGGCAATCAAGAAATTAATGAGTAATTCTAACAAATGGACAAGGAAAAACGGATGAACCATCTATCAAACGGAAATATATAAATTGCAGTCTGTTAATTCATATTTCTGTAATAAGTTAGAAAGTAGTGGATTTTGGAAAAAGTTTAAATTTCTCAAAAAATTCTGTTGCATACTATTTAATGAAAGTTACAAAACTATTTTGGATGAAATTTGTTGTATTAGAGCTGCCCCGATAAAAGAAAATATTAACGCGAGTGGTTATTTTCTTTTATTAAGAGAAAAATGATTTACAATTAAACAGATACAAGTAAATTTATGATAAATTTAAGTATATAAAAACAATATTTTCCATAAACTTAAGTAATAATTATGTGCAGTGTTTGTAAATCCCTAAACATAAGTGTATCTCTCATAACAAAGAACCGTAGCTGAAGAGGTTCGTTTGAAACTGCCTGCATTACTTTCACTACTTTTTATTTTAATAAATAACTAGACTTGTGAACTGTTCATTTAAATCTGTAGATTAATATGAAAAATATTAATTTGATTATTGAAGAACAATTCCCTTTTGAAACAATAGCCACACAAAAGCTACTGGGAAATGTAGTTTTATTTCGTAAAGTTTTTTTTAATGTTGTTGAACTTTTCAAAATTAGAAACATGATAAATAAAACAAATTACAGTAAAATACATTAGAGTACGCCTGTTTATATTTAAGAATAATGACTTAATATTTACTAACAATGGCAATTTTTTTATCATAGAATATGTTTTATAATTGCACTCTGTCCCAAAAGTTTATAGAATCTAGTAAAATATATGTTTTAGCTAAACTGAAAGGCATACAAACACCAATTACAAATATGTTTATTCAAACCATATGCGACTTGCATTCAACGAAATATTTAGAAAAAATAACAATTTTTATTTCAATTATATAGCAAAATGGAAATATTAGGTGTCCCAAAAGTTTATAGAATATATGACATTTCAACAAAAGGTGCTCAATACAATGTTCTTAATAGTTTAAAGTCTTTCCATTTCTCAGTATGACATTTTATACACGTTTTTCCATCGTCATAATTAAGGTTTGAAATATTTCTGGTTCCAAGTTGTACCATACACTTTCAATAGCTGTATTCAAGGCATTCATTGAATAAAATTGCCTTCAATTCTCATATACCTTCCGAGACATAATGCTCCACACATTTTCAATTGGGTTTAGGTCAGGGCTCATCGGTGACCACTCAAGAACAGTAACATTTTTCGAGTTTAAATAATTTTTTGTAGCATTGGAGGTATGGATGGGAGCATCATCTTGCTCGTATTACCAATTTCGTCTCCCTATGTTTTCTGAAAATGGTATAAGATGATTTTCTAGTGTTTTTATGTATTTAGGAGAATTCTGTCGGCCATCTAAAAAGGCCAAACCCACTTGACCGCTGAAACTGAAAGCCGCCCACACCACCACAGATCCACCACCACTTTGCCTACTGAAAAAGCTTTTGGGCTCTTTTCGTAAATCATGCCAATATTTTATATTCCCGTCATGTCCATCGAGGTTCCATTTTTTTTTATCACTGAAAAGGACAGCCATCCATTTATCACCATATGACATATGATTACGAACCCATTGTAATCTCTTACTAATGTGAAGCTTTGAGAGTGGTAATCGGCGAGCCATTTTTGCGCGGATCATATAACCAGATTTTATAATTCGTCTATGAACAGTGTTCTTGGATATTTGCAATCGGGAAGTCCCAGTAATTTCTAGAACCAACATTTTCTGACTTGAAAGCCATTCTTTGTATCCGTCTATCACTGAGAATATCCGTCACACGTGGTCTTCCCGAACGAGGTTTTGGCTCATTTTGCGTCTTACGAGTTAATACACGATAAATCACGCTTTTAGAACGATTTAAAAGTTTCAATATTTCCTTTACAGTCTTACGGAGCAATTTCAAATGCAGAATTTTATTCACTTCTTCATTAGAGAGCTGCTACGCTTTAGGCATCTTGAAACGCAGAACAAACGAACGCTTTCCTTTTCTTACAACGTATTTATTAGACTCCGCATCGACGTCATGATTACCGATACTATATTTGCATAAAATTGCATTTGTCTATAAACTTTTGGGACAAGTTATTTCAGTTTATTCTACGATTTAAAAATTGGCATCAAATATACGGAGTATAACTGCTGTTTTATCAATTTAATAGACATAACATATCTATACAGTAAGTTACATCGAAATATATCATATACAAGAAAAAATATAGGCAAAATACAAGATTCTATAAACTTTTAGGACAGAGTGTATGTCAAATAACTAATTATATTACTCCAAAAATATGATGGGTCTTATACCCATTTTAGCGTATTAACTTACAATTCGGAATAATAGAATGTGTACGCAAATTGTATCTGGAGTAAATTTAAGATCTGAACATACGCTTGAGATACCTTCTAAATACAGATATTTGGTAGAGAGGTATTAGTTCTTTCACAGTTTTCAAATCTCTGAAATATAATATTTGTCGCTCTCTCTTTCAGTAGCATTGAGCTTACCTATCATTGTATTCCATCATTCCTAAAAAAATCAAGCCTTATCATACATATTGATACAATGGAAATTAGACTACGACAATATAAATTGTAATTATTTTTTTCATAGATTAGTTTAACTGGAATAAAAGATACAAGTGGGATACTAGTATAAAAGATACCAGAAGGTACGCAGACAAAACAAATTCTTCCGCTAATGTATCTGTACATGCAGAAAGAAAATATTAATTAAAATTCTTCTTAATTCTTTGAGCTATTTATTCATACAATTTCGACAATCACTGTCAAGATTAAGAATTGAAACTCTTAAATAATAACTTTTCTTAATAAATTAATATTTGGATATGAACTGTTATAATGTTATTAAAGCTCAACATATAGTGTTAATATAGCTGCTAAGTAACAAACTGCCATTAAATAAAGACTGGATGACAATTAGAGAAATAATTAAGACTGGTGGAAATAGACTTCCTAGGAACAACAACAATATTAATTAATAGCTACAATGATTTATTCTTTAACGAAAGAATTTTTCTATGAAACGGGTTCGTTACGTATCGAGATATCGATAAATTAAAAAAACTACGCTTTATAAGTAATGCAATTAAATAAGCTGAGTATCATAATTAAATCAATTGAATTGTTATAATTTAACCTGAATTTTAAATTTTATTACACATCGAGTTCGTGGACATAATGTCTGGTGTTCCAAATAAGATCAGAATGAAATGAAATAATTAGATTTGCAAATAAGAATTAAGCCCATATGCTTTGAATTACTTATAGCCATCCACAGAACACAAATGCAATTACTCGATCCTACCAAAGGAAAGTCCGAGCATGTCTTTAAAACACCTTTCCTTTGTTCAAACGGAAGTGGGACACGGATATTCACTATGTAATTCTGAATTGTATTCCGAAAACTAATTGAAGCACTTCGATTCAAATTATGGTTCTCTCGAACGATATCTCATCCAATTTGGATTTGCGGTCAAGCTTTTAAGTAGGTTCCGAATTTCATGCGGATCAGGTTTCCCATGCAACTCGCCTTTTGAGTCGGAAAGGATCAGAGAATCCAACATGATTAATAAATTCGAGAATGTACTGCGCTCAGACATTATCAGATACGTAGAAATTTCCATACGATTCGCTTGGTTTGAATCATTAGAATCGATTAGTTATTTCAGTGTTTTATTTTAGCATTATTTAATTTTCCCTGTTTGTAAAGGATGGATTTGTGAAATCGATTTTTCCCTCACTTCCTTATATGCTAGATTTCAGAATATATGTTATATGCTAGATTATATGCTGGAAATATGTATTACATGCTAGAAATTTTGCACAATTTTGTATTCCTGAGGGCAATATATTATTTTAATTTTTACAGAATATAATAATCAATCAATTTACTTCAATTGAATTTTGATTCCGTATAATTGGTGCCACCTGTTACAGAAAAAATAATTATATTATTATATAATATTTATAATAATGAAACATGAAATGTAGATAATATATTTATATAATGAATTATAAAACTAAATTGCAGGAAATAATAAAAATTTGTTAAATTTACACTTTTACTGATGTACGAAAAAGTAGAAAATAATACTTTTATTTATCAATCTGATATTCAGAGCAGAAATATAAAATTTTCTGTGCTGAAAATAGTACGATATAGATATTAAGATACAGTAAACATAATAAATAAGAAAATTTATGAATATTCTCTAAAAATTTAGAAATGAAAGTGAACAGAATTCCAATTTACTTAGAGTATCTTCATGATTTGCCTTCAAGTTTTTATAATTTTGTTTTTACAACCAATTTTTTTTAAAAAAAGATTAGTTTATGCTGTTTAGAACATTAATAAAGTATATTAATAAAAGTGAGTTAATAAAAACTTTTATAAGTTACTAAGAAATGCTTTGAAGCTTATTTTTCAAGAAATATTAGAATGGTAAGGAATGGAGAGATTAAAAAGATAGAGAATGTAAAGATTATTAAAGACTCACTTTTTTCTACATGTAAAATATTTATAATTCTATTTATAAGCATGAAAGTAGTAACAATAATGCATACTGTTGGCGCCTTTGAACTGTAAATTGGCATCTTGGCGATCAATGGTTGCCATAATATGTGAGCGCGCCAATGCGCACCTTACTACGCACTAGTCTTGTCTCTCGCTTGTTAAAATTCCATGTATATAGTTCTGTGTGTGTGATCGTATAATAAATGTTGTGATCGTGAACAAGGGTCATGCTTGAACTTTCTTATTCGACGGACATTCAAATACAAATTCCACTCCACTGCTCTCCATGAGTTTTGGACGGAAACACATACATTTTCGATACTTGCGGTAAGTTTAGGATAATATAAATTAATAATTAAATTACTTTTATTAAGATATTCAATAGATGAAATTCATTTTCAAGCCCGCAATTGATATAGTGGATTAAGGCATGGCATTTTGAGGCAAAGGAATAATAAGCTGATGGATATGAGTTCTCTAATATCAGAAAATTTTCTGTAATATTTAAACGAAATCTTTACGATGTTGTGCGACATTCAGAATATTGTAACAGCATCAAGGAAATACCGTAAACTATCTCGTGCTAACAGAGTTATATACTCTTGCTGTGCTCTTAACCAGTATTGTTGAAAAACTAGTAGAGTGACTTGCGCTTTAACCTGTCAGCACACGCACGTGATCTTTTTGACCCCACCCTTTCTCCTTTGTTAAGAAATTTTATGAATTTCTTAAAACTTGCACTTGTTAATTTCTGTACATTCATGGGGGAGCTAGAAGAAGATAAGAGCAGCAGAAACCGGTAAAACGCGGTATATCACTTTTTACTGACGGGAGGTTGGGATCAAATTGATCCGTGCGTGTGCTAACGTTCAGATTATTTTAACATTATGGCTATAACAGCGTACGAACGTGAGCAGCAGGCAAGAAAAAAATACAGAAAAGGAATGGAAAGAAGGAGACAAGTTCAATTTTCCTTCTTCTTTTTAAAAATTTGTGTCTTAAGTACTAATTATTTGTACGAAAAAAATATCTCTTTACTCTGACCATATTTTATTTCTGAAAATATAGCCAATAAAATAAGGGAAACTGTCTAACAATTGTGAGAAAAATCACCCCGTGCGTGTGCTAATGTTCCAAAAATGGGTGTGTGTGCTGAAGGGTTAACAGCGGATTAGCGGTTAAAGGTTTTCACAGTTTTTCTCCAATCTAAAAGTCGGACAATTTTTCCTGAAAGTATATCAAGAAAGCAACTTTGCTTTTTTTAATAAAGCTAAGTTGCCTTCGCGGCTAAGCAGAAAATGCCTCATTTTCCTTTTTACCATGTGTTCTTGGTTCGTTGACTTGGCTACACATAATAAGCCAATTCGGATTGAAAGCTCTACCAACAATTGTTTTCAATAATTCGCACTCCCTCTCTTTTCCTTTTGAATTCATCTGTTACAATGATGTGCTTGATTGACTTTCATTGTTCAGAACTCCAAGGGTGGAGAGGCTTCCGGATAAATCATAGCTCCTTCGCTGTGTCGAGTAAAGCTAGCATCAACTAATATTTTAGACTTTAATCGTAATGAGAAGCTAAGTCAAAATTGATTACTTTCGGTAAACTATAATTTTCAAAATCGTTTAGAAATTTTAGAAACAAAAAGATACAGAAGATGAAAACTTCTGTCACCTCTAACTGAGCTGGTTCAATAATTTCAGGGCTGTTCAAGATTTCCTTTGTCTCTAATCTTTACAATATAAAGTAGAATCGCAAATAGTTTTTAATACCGGTTCCTTGTATGAGAGAAACAATAAATCAAATGATGGACCTTTATTCGTTATATAGAAGTGCTTGACCCATTGTTGTTGAATTAATATACACCATTTCCACATGCAAGTTGGATCTTTATTGGAACACGGGTTAAAATCTCTTGATTTCCTAATCCTGGAAATGAGACACTTTGACCAAAATAGTAACACCTTTCGTCATGATAGAAAAAATAACTTACAAAGAACATTTCGGACAACAGATTCAAGCATATCTGTTTTACAAAATTTGTGACCAAATATTTATGAATGGAATGACCTTAACAATAATATTATTTTTCATCGTATCTTTAATTATAATTCTTACTACAGATAAAGAAATTCGTTTTAAATCGCATGTTGGAATTTTATTATCTCTCTTTTAAACAGATTATAAGATTTGCCAATAAATGCTATTTTCTATAATTTTTATTGAACGTCATTGTTGACTAGCGTGGTAACTCATCACTGGCAATATTCAAATTCTATGAATACCTAAGATTATAGATAGATAATATTATATTCGAATGATCAATATCTCTTTTAGAAGTTACAGAATGGACAGTGAAAGACAATTTTATTAAAAATAATTCGTTATTTAAAAATATATGCCATTCAAAGATGAGAAACTGCTGTAGCATTGCTTAAGGTATGACTAACGGCATTGAAAAATTAATAACAGCAGTATGACCTTTCATATCAAATACGTTTCATGGATATGGGGACTCATTAAAAATGTTATAAAATTATTGATGGGGCTTGCCTCTATTTTATGCATATGGCTTTTATTTAAAAACTGTAATTTTCTACAAAATATCAATAAATTAATTTAAATATTTATTCAGAATAACTGGAAGGGCGATCTTTGTAATTAGAGGTATATTAGGTTAAGCATTCAGTTTTTAAACGTTAAATTACATGATATAGCAAAAAGGCAAACGAATACCTTCCACACAAAAAGGGAGCACTGTCAACCACAATGCAATTAAATTTATCTTAATATTATTACAAAATTCAAATTCTGAACCTTCTTCTTAAGTTGCTTCAAAATACATTTCATCAGTACTATCAATATATTATAACTAATATAATTGCACAAGTTCAAGATTAGTTTGAATTAATCGAAATAATTTCAATTATTTTGCCTAAATATTCCACTTCAATATCATATTTCATCCATATAACATAATCATCTTTAATAATAATTTAATTATTTGATATAATCAGGAAAATGTATTATATGCCCTAATTTTAGATTACAACAATCAGTCTTCTTAAGGAAGCTTATGATGAAATCAATAAAACGCCTCTTCTTAGTTCAAACGGAAGCGAGACACGGATATAGCATTCAAATAATTCTGAATTGTATTTCGGAAGCTAATCAAACCTCTTCAATTCAAATAGTGCTTCTCTAGAGCGACGCCTCATTCAATTTGGGTTTGCGGTCAAGCTTTTAAGTAGGTTCCGAATTTCATCCGGATCAGATTCTCTATCCAATTCGCCTCTCGAGTCGAAAAGGATTAGAGAAACTAACATGATTAATAAATTTGGGAAACACTTCATTGAGACATATAAGGTGTTGTTCTCATTTGATTAATCAGGTCGGAAGGATTTAATTTTATTTGTTATCTTAATGTTACATTTAATTTTTTGTGTGTGTGTGTGCTTTTTTGCACACCTTTTAAATCTTGCTTCGATAGAAATGTTAATATGAAATGGAAAGGTTATTTCTGCTCCAAAACAATTTTTGACGCTTGAAATATTAGTAACCTAATTTTGCGAACATAAAATAGTGTTAAGAAGGACAGATATATTTCCCATATTTAAAGTTTGTAATACCATTTCAATCATTCAATCTTAAGAAATTCAGTAAGAAAATTTATAGCATTTCTGAATATTTCAAAATTTTAATGAAATAAACATTTGCATGGAATTTGATCACAGTGTTTAGACTAGGGCGAGGATGCAACATCCACAAGTTTCAGATGAATATTTATTATAAGAGGCATATCAGCGGCGCTTGATCCAGCTTGTTTGCTTTTTAACCCTTCAAAAGGCCATTTTTATCTAGTAGGGGAATAATAAAAAAAAAATTGGGGTTGATATTAATTTAAGGAAAGAAATTCTTTTAGCTTATTGGATGACATTAATTTTTGGTTAATTAATTTTTTAATTAATATGTAATTACCAAGTCAAGACACTTCGTTATGGTTTGATATAAGAAAGTGGAACATCTAAGTTTTTATTTCATTGAAAAATTTGGCGAGAATTCACGCCGAAATTAAAAAGTGCATTTAAAAACTGATGAATTTGAAGGGAAGTGTACTTCTCATAGCCATGAAAAAGGATAAAATGCGTTCTTGCCATTAAATAAAGTCAAAATTATTTCGCCTTTAAGTTAGTTGGATGAAAGAATTTGCATTCGATGTGTTTACATGAATCAAAATTACTGCCATAGAAATTTAAAACAAAAATATGTTGCACTAACATCTTCCTGATTGAAATGAATCTCCAGCCAATCACTGGACAGGCATCTATTATTTGATATATCTTTAAATTGAATTTAGTTTGAAGACAATATTTAATGTGGATATTTCCTGTCACTCAGAAATTCATTACCCTTTTCCATACGGGCTAGAACATACGCTGTGCACTTTCGTTTCCGTCCAACGATTCAGTGTTCATATCACCGGCGAATAGAAATGGTATGTTGGGGGAGCAGGGCCAACTGCTAAGTATTCTTATGGCGTAAAATAATAGTTGGAGACGTTTGTTGTAGTAATGGAGTGCATTAAGCTTTATTGGGTTGGTTCTCTCCCGGTGGATTTATAACAATAAGAATAATAATTCCTGTCGTGCAGATGTTGAAAGAGAAACAGCTCACTATAGTTTATTAGAAGCTGCTGATGAATATATACTGTTACGAATCTATAATACCGTTTAGCCTCTCAGTTAGTCTTATGATTGGAAAGAAAAGATTTACAGAGGTTCTTATTGGATGCCAGCCAATGATCCCCGACCTTGGCGACAAACGTAGCGACTTTGGCAACAAAATGAAGGTTGTAGAAAATACAAGAATTATGGCCCTATCTCTTTTAGGAAACGAGATATTGAAAATTTTCTAGAGAATTCCGTGTGATGCCATGCACTGCCTGAAAAACTATAAATACCTTGGTGCTGAAACAAGGGAAGAGCCTTTTGGAGTTTTGTTTGCAGTGCGAGTTAGTGATCTGTTAGACGCTGAGTGCTATTGATAGTGCTGTTTCTGTTTTAAGTAGTGATTTGCTGTCTGCTTGTGTTGCTATTCTGTGCAAGTGCTGTTACCTGCACTTCGTGTTTTCTGTAATATTTCTGGAATAAAGCGTCGTTTTTCGTTATGCAACTCATTGGACTTTTTCACCGGACACTAAACGGACAATTTTTGTAACAATATTGAGAGTGGGAAGAATTTAAATGACTTAGGCGTCTCAAATTCGAATAGTACGCCTTCCCCGAAATGATTTCAGCAATACTGACTCCGATACTATTTATTTTTCTGTTGGTAGGGACCTTATGACTATTGCTAAGTTACAGTAATGCCATGGCATATCCTCCAAAGTTGGTCGACAGCAGCTGATCGGACTCCGGATCAGCTACTGTCGTTGGGGACATTTTGGATTGCTTCTGATATTTATAAACGTTTACGAAAAATATTCACCTTCTTTTGTCTAAATATATTTTAATATTTCTGAAATTTTACTAAAAATGAATTCAAGTTCAACACTTCGTTAATACACTGATAATATCGCTATTTCCGTATTGCCTTATTACTTTTTTGTATAAGAACTATATAAAGTGAATGTGTTACCCTCAAGAAACATTTCAGCTTCGAGAGTTTGGTGAATCTCCACATTTTTTACCTCTGCATATACGAAAAAACGCATTCATTGAAGTTATGCTGGTCTTATATGTCTGTGTGCATATGAACACAACAATTCAGAAGCGCAACGAGTTAGATGAGAGAAATTTCACATGCGGTCTTTGCATTAAATCTGTAAATTAAATTTTCAAACAAATCAGCCAAAGTTTATTATGTTTGTCCACCTATATCTCTGTGTATTGTATAGCAACGGATTCGGAAACCCTCTCCGCTTTTGAGCATTCCCCGGCGGAGTTATTTTCAACAGTATAGGGGGAAAGTGAAGAATGGAAGGGTGATGTTTATATTTTACTGAGTGTGATCTAACAAAGAACTCCGGAAATGCGCTCATATGATTCAATGCCTGGCACCCCTTTCCGGTGTAAAATTGTCCAAAAGTGGTAGTCTCGGAATCCGTTGCTGAACAATTTGTAAATACTTCCAAAAACAAAAAGCTAAATAAATGAAATTTAGCATATGGTCTTTACGTCACAATTTTAGATCAGTATCAAATATTGGAATGAATGAATCAGCGGGAAGAAGTGTCCTTACAAATCATTCTCCTTTTAGTTTTAAAATATTATAAAAAACGATTACTGCATATAAATGTATCATTTGCGCCATTCCAAAGCATTGCTTATTTTAGTAAATCTTACATAAACCAAATTCTAAATTTACAATAATTTACAAAAATAATTATGCAGGGCATTATATTAATTGTGAATTCAATTAATGTAGCATAGTAGTAATTCTTTTCATTACAAATGAAAAATTAGTTAATAAACTTCTAGCAGAAATCATAATATCTTTTTAATCATAACCTTTTCATTTATTTCCATGAAATATAAATTATCAAGAAATTGCTTCAATGGTAGGAAAAAACTCTTCAGTTAATTAAATTTTCTGAGAGTAGTTGCTTTCTCGTAGTAAACACTCAAGATTAAAATTTTAAAAAAAATGATATCTTGATTAGAATTTCACGTTCCTCGAAATTCAGTTTCACATCGGCACATTGAAAAATTTTAAGCTTTGACAGTCTCATTTTTTCGAATTTTACACAAATTTGAATTAAATCGTTTATTTGACCTGCATTTAAAATGTGATTTTACTATAAATTAATTAAAATATTTGATTTATTGAAAAAATTCTTTGCGAAAGCGGTTAAAAATTCTATAAAATTTTAATAAATAATTGAAATATTCAATCGATTAGAGAATATCAATGCAATAAATGGTATAAAATTTCGCAGTAAAACTTTTCTCTTCATTCTGTTCATAAAAAAATATTTATGAAATAACAATGATTTAACTAACCCTGACTATTAAATGGCAATAGCTGACATCCGTAGACATCATTTCATTTTGTAGATTTTAAAGTGGTATATGCTAGGTAACACCACGTTGTAGTAACGCCAATGGGTACTGAAAATGAACAACGACATGGTATTAGCTCATACTTTTGTATCTATCATTTGGTATTTATGAGACACACAAATTTCTAGATGTGTTTTGCAGAAAACCCAAATTATATCCACCTCAAGCATATTATTCCCAAAATAATTTTCGATGTAACTCAAGCATATTTTAAAAAATATTAAGATTTTGAATTTCATTACGGAAAAAATAAACCCTCAATAACATATACCTGTAAGAGGGTTCAATTTCTGGCCTTTTGAAATATCTTTCCGAGTAACAGTAATAAATTTAACATGTCTAGACAGTGATATAAATCGGATGAGTTAAATTGAGTTCTTTTATTGTGGATATTGTTGCGAGCGCAATTCCGTTCATCTTGCCGTCGGCTTAAAGTATTTGATGACAAAACTTGATAGATGAACCAAAATAACGGTTGCCATTCAATAGGATGAATCAACTTATTTTTGTACTTATGCTGTAAAAGTGTAGCAAAAACGCCCTATATGTTGTAACATTTATCTGTCTACTAGCCGAGTAAAAGAAAACTGAACCAATCAGTTATTTGAGGTAAAATACAATATTTGAAAAATATGGAATAAATTCTAGAAAAAGTAGTAATCTTTACTTTCCATTTTTAAGCTTATAGAAATCGTTTTTATAGCGCCACAGCTTTTATAATATTGAATCTGAAATGGTCAAAAATGTGACAAAACGAAAAAACATTATGAATTCATATTATTGAATTGCTTTTTCGATGAATATATTATATGGTGAAATACTTATTACCCGCAAAATGCTATTGCAAGATTTTTGCGAAGTTAATTTAAGTTCACTGCGAAAGAAAATTGTTATTGGAAAAAATCATCATTTGTGAAAGTTATTGATTTTATAAGACTTTTGAAAAGAGACGGCTAAAAGTGATATTATAGGATAAAAAAAATCCGATTACCATTATATATAAAGTATATGGCTTTCCAAGAAGTTAGAAGTATATATATTAAAAAATGTTTACAAGAATGCGGTATCTATTATCAAATAATGTGGATAAAAAAATAAAAATCTTTTGAAGTCTCTGTACAAAAATTAGTTGTTCTTTTTTAATTACTTTTATCTGAGCGAAAGCAAAAAAAAATTACAACTTTTTAAAAATGGATTACCAGTTTTTTAATCACTTTTCCATCAAGTATGGTATACTTTTTCATGAAATTTTTATTCTTATTCAAAACCACTTGTTTGTGAGAGTACATTTTGTATTACTATTCTGTTTAATGTATGTGTACAATTATGATATATAAATTGTTAATTCAACGACCTTTTATTGAAAAACTATTTTAATTGTCATGATATTATTAGATTAAATAGTAATTTCATTTTTAATAGTTTGAGAAGCAATTTAATGGAGTTGAATCATGTGAATCAGACTCATGACAGGTGTAGCTTTTCACTAACTATATGACAGAGCTGAATAAAATTGCAATACAAAATTGAATAAAATATAATGAAATAAAATCAACAAAGTTAAATAAAATTGCAATGATATAATATTGCAATTTGAATTGTTGCATGAATTGATTGAATATGCGTTGAATGAAATAATATTGACAAAGGTGAATAACATTGCAATGAAATAATATTGCAATTTGAATGCATGCACTGATTGAAAATGCATTGAATGAAATAATATTGACAAAGGTGTCTAAGATTGCAATGAAATAAAATTCAATTTCAATTGTTATCGTTTGACAGTCAATTTAACCCCTTACGAGTGGCATTTTTTTTTGCTATCTAATAAGATGACCCCTCCTGTTTTGGTAGGGGGCTGTCGTTTTCATTCATCTTAGAAGGCATAGAATACTTGAGATGCTTATGGATTCCACATAATTTTTTTGTCAAATTATAAAGCTAATAAATGATTAAATTTTAGTTTATAAGCCTAAAACTGCGATAATACGATGCACGTCAATATGACGGGCGCGACCTTTAAGGGGTTGATGGTATCAAATTCCGTGACGTCGTCACAGTCACATGACATATGTAGCTTTTGACTTAACTATATATTACAAAGTTGATGCCTATGATCTATCATCTTACACTATGTATGCTATGACGCTGTCTTTTATATTTTCCGCAATGTTTTGATATTGAAAGCATTAGCTGTTGTTCAACTTTTGATTATTTTGATGCAAGAGAAAAAACGACTATCACTCAAAAATGCTTTTCAAGATTCCACCATAGATGCATTACTATGCATTTACTCACAAACGTTTATCCAACAGACTGGTCTAGAACCAGGCGTCGACTCTTAACGCGTTTCAAGTGTGATGAGAATGATCTCTTAGTAAAGGGACGTTATTATTAAGCACGTATTTTCTTGAAACTAACGCGACTCTAAACTTTTCTTTTTAATCATTATTTCATTTATATCGATGGGTTTTTTACCGTTTCTTTTATTTTTTTGCCTTCCGTTTTGATCTCGCATTTGGTATTTTCTTGTGTATGTTTTTTATTAACTTTTTGTCCCTGTTATATGCATATATATAACAGGGACCTTATAAAAAATAAAATTCACTTCCATCAATACAAAACGGAAAGGAGCCAAACTGGTCTAAACAAGGGGATCCAAGTGGCATAATGTATACATTTATTAACTCTTTAAAGGCCATTTTTTTAGTAGTGGTATAATAAAATAATTTTTCGATTAAGATTAATTTAAAAACAGAACTTCATTTAACTTATTGAATTACATTATTTTTTTATCAATTAATTTAATAAATAAATAATTAATTAATAAGTAAAGACACATCGTTATGATTTCAGATTAAATAAACAGGAACATCTAGGTCTTTGTTTCATCGAAAAATTTGATGAGAACTTAAACCAACCTTAAATATTGCATTTAAAAAATTGATAAATTTGGCGGGAAGTATACTTCCCACGGCCTTAGAAAGTGTCAAATGATTTATAAAATTTAAAAATTAATCTAATAAATAATTAAGGTCAAACTAATTAAAAATATTTTAAAAGCTGATCATGCAGTCAATGGTTATAACTTTTAATAAAAATACAAGTTAGTTTTTTGTCAATACTATTTAAGGAGAGGATTTTATATATAAGTGTCTATGCCGAGAATGTGTTTTATACTTGCGTTAAATGACTATAAATTCTATGGAAAAATGATGTCAGAGCTTGTCCTGGTTTTACCCAAGATGCTTCTTGTTTAAATATACCTACTAGGTAAAGTATGCATAACTTAGCTAAAATTCATTTAACAATCTTAATGATTCGTTTTCTAAAAGTCGAACGGGAATTTTTTTAATTAAAAAAAATTTTGTCCTGAAAAGTTAAAAGATTAAATATATACATCATACGAAAAAAGGGGAATTGGTGACGATTGATTTCTTTAAAAGATGGGTAAAATTATTTTTGAATATATTGATCTGCTGCATATTCTAAGGCTTATTGTTGATTTCTTTTCGATTCACTTCCTTTGCATCATCGATAAATTACAATCAATTCTGTTAAATGAATTCAGGAATCTAATTAAACTTCAACTTTCATACTTAAAACAGCCTGTATAAAACATCATTCTTGCTGGAAAAACAACATGGTTTTGAATAATACCGGAATGTCATGAAGTAATCTGATATTCCGGTTAACGGATAACATATCAGAACCAAATCCACATACTTTCGTCTACAGGTCAGCCATCTACGTAATAAAAATGTAATCACTCAATGAAACATAAAGATACTCTTCCTTGATTCAAGAAAAAATGGGACACGGATATACCTCACGTAATTTTGAATTATTGTTCCTGTAGATTTGAAATATTTATGATTAAATTTAGAATTAAATTATAAATATTGCAAATCTGCAGGATCCAATAAAAATCAATATACATTTATATATTTTTTTGGTTTCCTAATGAAAACCATTAAAAACATTGAATTATGTTTTAATAAATGCAACTAGTTAATTCAAAGTAATTTTATACCTAAACTGAATAATATCTATTTAAACTATTATTTTCAACCTTCATTTGATGACTTTTGATTAATTGAGTTTCGCTGGAAAGAGGAAGTTGTCGTCGGAATAAGCTTATGAGTCAGGCCTCCATCGGGCTACGTTGGCATTTAATATTTCAGACATGTATCGGGGAGAAGAAAGCATATAAATTTATGCCTTTTTTCACTATCATTTTGGGATTGTTTGCAAATTTATAAACTAGTTAATTTAATATTAGATAAAATATTCTAAGCTTCGGGATTCGAAGCTTAAAGGAGGCTGGGTTCCAGGAATTAGAAGAGAAATACTGTTGAGGATCTTTCCTGTATGCTATCGTTGCAATACATATTAAAAAAATTAACAGTCTCTAACATCAGAACAATATTTAAATAAGTTACCAATCGGTTTCTAGACAGATATTTAATATTTAAGCAATGCACTTTATACCAAGATAAGTTCATTTGAGGTATGAGACTACACAGCACCCTGGATTTCGGTACATAAGCTGAGACACTTCCGGCCAAACACCATGGTCACTGGTCTTGTTAGATGAAAAAAAAATTATAAATGTAATTTAAAACAATACATTCAGCGAGATTTTGTCAACATTTACACATTTTTAATACAAATGTTTTTAACTATGAATGAAAAATAACTTATTATCAAATTAATTTTACGTTTTCAAGAATCACCATTAAAGAGATTCGTCTAATATTTCCTGTTTGAGTAGATAATAAGATTGGGATAACAGCACTAATTTTCTAATTTTTACACTTATTCCTATGTTTATGCGAGACAATGTGAATTATAAATTTTATTTTTGTGAGAATTTTTGAAAAAATAGGAGGATCGAATTTGCTTATTTAATCTTTATTTTAAGAACTACAAGAAAATTACTGAAACAGAACTTTTAATAGAAAACATTCGACTACACAGGCCTTCAAAAAATTTTTTGAAAATTGTTTTAGTTTCGATAACTGATTTTATAATATTTTCATTGCTGATTTCAAAAATGAAATGTCTTTTTTTATATCACCTAAGGTTTCTTCACAAAACGATTTCATATTTTTGGTGAAATGACTCAAATCAAAATATTTTGACGTTTTAATTTTTTTAATCACATCTTAAATACTTATTTTAGATTTTTCTTTTAGCTCTGCTATGATTTAAATGTTAAATAAGTTTATGAAAAGGTTACAAATCCTTATAGTAGCGTTTTATCTTTTTCTAAAAATTTCTTTTTCCACTTTTCTTCTGGTAAATTTGCTGGGGTTTGTCTTTTTTCAACGTCCATCAGTAGACGGTTTTAAATTGTCTTTCCATTTCCTTTATGTCTCGGTGAAATTTTTCTTGATTGCATCTAAATTGCCAGGGAAATTGTATATGTGTGAATGGAGAAGATGATCTTTTTATTTTTTATTACACCCTAATTTCTTGAAATTTGTAAACATTTCTTCTACAATAAATTTATTGTTTGGGCTTCTTTGTTTTCCAAGAAAGTTAGTTACTACTAGTTTCAAAAATTTCAAGGCTTTTCTCTCTTTTATTTTAATTTTGAACTCAAAATTTCCATACTTATTCAGTTTTTATATTTCAGGCTCTACAAATGCCTCTTCCTTCTATTTTGATTGCGAAAACCCCCCGGAACTGTTCGCAAAGGTATTTGAAACATTCTCCTTCTTTTGGTAATGCCTTAAAGAATTGTTTTCTATGATCTAATTTTATATGAAGAAGTATTTTCTAGCATATCTGGAGGAAATGGACAAGTATACTGGGTCTATGAGGTATACAAGGTGTCTTTCAGATGGGACGTTAGGATAAAATATCTTCTTTTTGCTCTTTAGATTGAAACCTTTCACATTGCATGCAAAAAATAGCAATCATCAATATAGTTTTTAGACTCTTTCCAAACCATTGGTATACCAAACAGAAAAGTTGTTTTTTTTATCTTGGAACTATTGCCTTAATTCTACTACACAGGTGGAACAAACTTTGTGTGGGACAAAAGGCTTGTCTTTATCCCCCATTTTTATGCCAAAATATTAAAAGTACAAACTCCCCAAATCTGAAATGTTTCGTTGTTTTTTTTAATGTATAGTTACCACAGATATTGCGGAAGCAATTTGTTGAACTAACCCATACTCTTGAAGCCTCGAAAAATATTTCTCAACCGCATTATAAACTAAAAGTAAAAAGCTGTTCCACTGAAAACTCAGAATTGTATAATAGTGCACTGAGCAGAACTGAGAAAGGCATTAATGAAGTGAAGAGAAATGGCATGAAAGGGAATTTTGGAAGTGGGAAGGAGAGGAGAGACATGCACCAGTAAGCTATTGATCCGGTTTTAACTTGTTTTCTCTGGCTTTATTGTTGTGTTTAACAGCTAGTTTACAAGTTTAGAAGAAAGTCTTAAATAAATAATTGTTTATTTTCTTTTGTATAGTTTATATAGGGTAAATTATTATCTAAATTCTATAAATATGTTTAATAAGTTCAAAAAACAATATTACTTTTCTCTTAAACATCCATAAGTAAAGTAAGTAAAAAAGTAAAAAGTAAGGTAAGTAAAAAAAGTAAAAAGTAAAGTAAGTAAAAAAAGTAAAATGTAAAGTAAGTAAAAAAAGTAAAAAGTAAAGTAAGTAAAAAAAGTAAAATGTAAAGTAAGTAAAAAAGTAAAAAGGAAAGTAAATAAAATTTAATTATATAAAAATTATCATTTCATTTTATTATTGTTACACAAAGCTTAGTCTAAGTCTTACCATTGAAATTACCATAAAATATGTTTATTCAATGCAATCGATATAGAGTGTTATAATTAATTTGATTTAATCATTTTAAGACATTGAATTAACTAAATTAGTTTCATTCATTTTTCCCGCTTATGACCATTTAACATCATGCGATTTAAATGTAACTCTTATTTTTCTAATTATAATCTTTTGGATAATAACAGAATACCATAAAATAATATTATTAATATACGGGAATTAAACTAATATGTCAAGCCTCAAGAATGAACATCATAAATTATAGTTTAAAGGAATTATCTAAAAAAAAGACACTTTGTGATTATTTAGTTTCCACCACATCAATGTGTAACTCGTTTTAATTACAAAAACTGAATTCTACTGTTACAATAATTATCAGCAATATTAATAAAGAACATCTTATAGATTACATATCAAAATAAGCATATCAGCGTAGTTATTCAGTTAATAACATAAAAAATTGATAACTTGTGGGCGAATGTTGAAGTATTTATTTTATTTTATTATTAATATCCAGGCTATATAATTAACCAAACAAGTGCTTCAGACATACGAAAAATCACTTCAGTTAATTAAAGTTTTGAGAGTATTTTCTTTTTGTAAATACTCAAGATAAAGACTTGAAAAAATAATAATTTGATTAGAATATGAAGTACCGCAAAAGCAAAATTCTGCTCATAGAAGAAACTTAAGTTTGACATCCACATTCTCTAAAATTTTGTAGAAATATGAAGATTAGTGGACCTTCATTTTGAATATTATATTATCATTAATTAATAAATATATTTACCCTTCAAAAAATTAATAAAGGAACTGATGAAAAATGTTTGATTTGTTTTGTTGTTGTTAACTAAAATAACATAAAAATAATTAATTCCTTAATAAATCAGCAAACTATTTTTGAAGATCAATAAAATGGAAAATATAAAATAACTTCTTCGTAGCTAAATTTTTTCTTCGTTCCGACCTAATTAATGGTATAATATATCGGTGGTTATACATAAAAGTTTAACAAACACAAAATTTTTTCAGTTGTTATTTATTTTATTTACCGTCTTATGTTTAAAAAAATTTAGATATTATTGCTCATATTTCTCGTTATTTCATGTGGGTAATGGTTAATTAAGACCTCAAAATCATGAATATTTCGGAATTTCTTTGAACATTTCCACAAATTTTTAAAGAACTAACAAAATATCTCAGGAAAAGACTCACATGGAATCAAATCACAATTATTGTTCAGGGAATCTGTTGCATCACTTTCAGCGAAGAAGACTCGCAAGGAATCAGATCCCAGGTATTATTCAGGGAACTATATTGCAAAAGTTTCGATGGTTACTTATATCCAAAAGACTCAGAGGAAATAAGTGTTCACAGCGAGTTTCAGAAGATTCCAACCCAATAATAGCTCAAATTTAACCCAAATTCAAATACTGAAATGGATAAGAAATTATTTGTTACTCAATAATCAGTTACTTCACATCGCGAACAGCTATATAGAAGGTAATTTCAATTTAATAAATTTCAAATTTATTTTAAAATAAACTTAACGTAACCCTTAGCCCTGTAATTAGAAACTATTCTATCTTGACCATGTATATGAAAGCATTGTTGCAGTGATTATACTAAAGAGTGTTGTAACCTATGATTTTCCCCCAGGCATAAGTGTACTAAAAATTAACTACCTTCCCAATTTCATCTCATAAACTCTGCAACTTCAGTAATGGTACATTATATTTCAGCTTATTATACATAGAATTATTAGGTGGGTAACTATAAAGAAATCCAAAATAATGAGGCTTTACCTTCTGCACTAAATGACTATATTTTCTGTTATTTTATCACCAATATTTACAATAAAAGGTGAAAGGTCAGCACCTGCGCTTCTTTTTTAGGATCGGCGTCTTACTCAACGGCCAGATTGGAAAGAAATTTTCTGAAGAATGGTAGGAATTCACTGACTTTCAAACCGCTTGAGGATGACTTCTACATTTGTATGGCTTAAGAACTGAATTTTTGCAGTTTCCCATACATGGAAACGATTACACAACATTATCTTTCATGTTACTGAGTTACATTGATTTCTACATATGTATTTATATGCATGCATAAGACAATACCTTAGTTTTGTTTTCTGATCATAGAAAAGAATATGCTTCATAGATGAAATAAAGACATGGGTATTATTTTAATAATTTTGTTGTATACTTTATCTATGTTTCATGGAAATCAACGCACAGATTTTTGAAGGACTGTTATTTCGTTAAATAAAGCTAATTAGTTCCGGTTTAATGGCATTAAAAGTCAGATTTCACAAAGCTGCTCTAAACAAATGGACTGTTAAATGCTGGAAACCGATGTATATTTGATACTGTGTCTCTTCCTAAACAGTGCCACATTAGTTTGCTGTGAGTAAAGGAAACCCTCCTTTCTGGGTCATACGACATTTATTAAGGATATTCTTTCGGCAAGTAACTCTTATTGTGCCACACGTTTACTGGATATTCTTTCGGTAGGTAAGTCTTATTATGCCACATGTTTACTGGATATTGTGACGTCGTGAGACCACGGGTGGTGTGAATCAACAGCTAGACTAGTATCAATTCTAATAATTTTTATTTTAAAGTTACTCGAAGTATCTTGGTTATTAATGTAAGCGTATTTAATATTGTGCCTGGAAAAAGCATGACTGCAACATAATTATTGTATATCAGTGTATGATATCAGGTAAGTGGCAACAGTAAGATGTGTGCTACTTTGAATTTGATCTTTAGAAACAGTCGAGAGACGATTACGAGACGAGACGAGTACGGTACGATTGAACGAAGTTACGATGTATGCAGATACAAAGTGTAATAGTTGTGTTTTAATGTTCTAACAAATTTTTGTTTTGTCTTAAAAGAAGTTTTATGAATGTCAATCGAGAAGCCAACACAAATCAGAAGTGGGATGAATTAGAAACCTGTGACTGAAATTCTCATCGACAGTTAAGTAAGACGGAAGGAATTTGAAATTTAAAGTACGTTACGAAATTTTTTTGTCGTTATTTGTAAATAAAAGTGTAGTAAACTACGAAAATGTCTATCGTTGCTGGAGAAAGGAAGTGCGATTTGAAGATATTGGCTGAAGAACTTGGAGAGACGGTCAATGACAGCCATAAATTGAAGGATTTCAAAAAAATTATTTTGGCGAGCAAAGAGTACGGTGAAGAAAGCGCCAAGGAATGGATGAATACGATCATCAATGAAAGGAAGGAAAGAGAAGAAATTGCTGAACAGAAAAGGCAGGAAGAAATTGCTGAACAGAAAAGGCAGGAAGAAATTGCTGAACAGAAAAGGCAAGAAGAAATTGCTGAACGAAGACGCCAAGGCGAAATCCAAATGGCTGAACGGAAGCGGAAAGAGGAAGAAGAAATTGAACTAAGAAAACTAGAATACGAGCGGAAGGATGAAATGGAATTCGAGCTGCAAAAAATACGCCTTGGAGCAGAAGGTAGGTCTTTAAATTCAAATTCCGTCGCCAATCAAAATGTAAACAGTATGCAAATTAAGCCAAAGTTAGAAATTCATCATTTGATGCAAAAATTTAATTCCGATGAAAACGATATAAGCTTATATTTAATTATGTTTGAACGTCTGGCCAAACAAGCTGAAATATTAGAAAACACTTGGGTAACTCATTTGCTTGGCTTATTGCCATATGACGTTGCGCAGTTAATCGCCAGAGAACCAGATGAGATTGCAAACGATTATGGCGAAGTTAAAAAGATATTGTTGAAACGGTATAAGTTAACGCCAGAAAAATTTCGCCAAAAGTTTTTTATGCATTATAAGAATTTAGGAAGCATCTGGAAGAACTTTGCCTATGAATTGAGAAGTTTTTTTAATGAATGGAGTTAAAGCAGATTGTTTTGAAAAATTGAGTGATCTTATTATAACAGATCAGATAAAACGTAAAGTGTCTCAAGAAGTAAAAGATCACTTTATAGATGACTCGTCTAAGCTGAATTCTCCAGATGATTTAATTGAAAAACTGGACGATTATGATACTTTGAGGTCAACTTTCAGGAGTAAACAACCACGTAAAGAATGGCATTACGACAAGCAGAACTCCTTTAAAGATGATTCAGCTTTTACAACCAACGAAAAGAAAAAGCTGTACGGTATTACACATAACGAGAGGGGTGAACCAAAATGCTTCAACTGTTCTAATTTCGGACACATTGCAAGGAACTGTTCGCTGCCAAAATCAGTTTTAATATGCCGAGAAGGTAATGAAACAAGCCATAAAATTTTAAACTGTGCCGCCAAGGAAACGAATCATTCAAGTGAAGAAAGCTTATCTGTTAGACTAGTTGGCGAGAATTCAGGCGAGAGTAATTTATTTTTGAAGAAAGCGAAAATTAATAATTGTGATAACGTGCAAGCTTTAATTGATACTGGAAGTTCATGTTGTCTCTTAAAGATTTCAGTTGCTCAGAAACTTAAATTGAAGTTTGAACGTGCTGCCAATAAAATATACGGTTTCGGAAATCAAATATACCTGCATTAACGTCTATTGGAAGAATTACAGCCGATATTGAAGTTGATAATGCGAAGTCCGAAAACATAAGCATATACGTTGTTCCTGACGATGCGCAGTCAGTTGATCTTATCATCGGACGAAATGGCTTGATCTTCCTCATATTGCTTATACAAAAATAGGAGAAAGAGTCCACATTCGATACCGGGAAGATGAACTATTTAGAAACTTTCAGATTGATGAAAAAGTAAATCCAGTCTGCCTTGAACGTCTTGAAAAGCTCAGTCAGAGAGTGAAAGTTTGCAGATTAAAGACACTTCCCAGCAAAAGATGATGGGCAATTTATCGAGTGATCTTAAAATGGTAAAGAATGAACTACGACTTCTGCAAGGACATATTAAAAACTTTAAGGAAGAGCGACAATATGCATTATATATATATATATATATATAACCTGGATATTATGCTTAAATGTTTGTACATTTCTGTTAGTAAATCAAAAAAATAACACAAATATTAAACAATACTAACCACTTAATTCATTTTCCCGCGCGCCATAAGAACATCAAATTATCATATTTTTAACCTATTTACTTATATAAAATAATTTATAGACACTATTATTCTATAACAAAATGATACTTATACCGTAAGCAACTGAAGTATTCCGTGCACTCTTACCGTTATCAAAACCTAAGCAAATTACCCAAAAAGGGAGTATCAATTGACTCAATAACAGAGCAGATAAAATTCAGAAACAATTAAGTGAATGAGAAAGAATTTATTTATCCAGCGTTTTTATTATTCTTGCGATATTTTCAATTAAATTGTTGAAATAAAGGATAGAGTAAATGCGTTGCGGAGTCCAATGTTTTTTTCTAATTTCGTAATAATATTGAGCATCTTTCCACTCAGATACAAATGTTATTCATGAAAAAATGAAGTAGAATCCCTTGTGAGAAGAAATCCAATCTAACTTATTTCACAACTTTTTCACTGATTACTATATGCCGTACTTAAATAAAGTTCCAAGCTCTGTGATAAAGTAATAACTTGATAAAACGTTCAAACGATGTTGGCCACGAAATTCACCTAAGTATTTTTATAAAAAAGAAAGAAAAAAAAACCCCAAAAAATGAATTCTTTCAATGATGAAAGCTTTTCCCGTACATACATTTCCAGAGGAAACGCGGTTCTGTTCAACTCTCTCTGAGTCTAAAATATCTAATGGCAAAACTGGATAGATAAAACAAAATAACTTTTGCTATTGGATGGGAGAAATCAACTTTTTTATATGCTTGTGCTGTAAAGACGTAGAATTTCAAAAAGAAAAAAAGTTCTGCTAAGGTTTACCTATCTACCAATCAAGTAAAATATTTCGAGCCAATCATTTACTTCCGAGAGAAAAAATACACTTTTGAAAAAAATGGAATATGTTCTTTATAGAAAATACCGCTTTACCTTTTTTCTGCACTTAGGTTTCCAGAATTCGCTTTTTAAGAGATGTGGCTTTTATAACTTTCATTTCGAAATGGCGAAAAGAAAAATAAACCAAAAACGCATTCTCATTTCATGCAACTGAATTATTATGTTTTTTATTGCCTGAACATATTTCTCATCAAACTAGAAAACTGCAAAAATAACAAACAGGTTGTCGACTGAATTTCTATATTTTCATTTTCCAAAACTTTTATATTTTCATCTTCATCACTTTAATAAGAAAGCGATTTTTAGAGCGAAATATTTGAAGAAGGAAATAAAAAAGTTTTAACTTGAAGACTTCGTACTTTTTAAAGCTATTTTCGCTGTGCTACCCCGGGCCAAAAATTTATAGGAGATATGTTCTACGCGGAGTGTCTCATTACAAACATTTTTTATTAAGATAATTTAACTTCCCACCGAATAAAGTTGAAGTCTCGAAAGGAATCATCACTTGTAAGAGATATTGATTTGATAAGACTTTTGAAAAGATAAAAAATATAATGTTACAATGATAAGAAAAATATAAATAAATAAACTGTAATCCTTGTACTTAAACAGGAGGTTCTTTTTAGGATGTAAAAGTATTTTTTTAGCGAAAAATGGGATAAAAACCTAACACTATTTAATCATCGATAAAATTCTAGGCTTTATTATTTATTTTTAATCGAATAAAAATGAATGTTGGGATAATTTAACGAGAACAAACCACTTTTTCTCAAATATGGTATTCTATTCTCCTAAAATTTTTATTTATTAGTTTAGGCCACTTGTTCGTTTAAACATATTTTATTCGTTGATGTAATCCAATATGTGGAATATAAAAATTATTGAAGTTGTGAAGGCAGAATCGAATGAAATTATGACTTCATTCGATTTAAAATTGATATGAAAACTTTATTTTTCTCATTATAGTATTACCATATATATATATATATATATATATATATATAAAAAAGAAGCAAAACATAATAGAAAAACAATAAAATATAATAAAATAACAAACTTTCATATGAACTTCGAAAAGATATGAAGAAATAAATTGAAAGTATATCCGAGTAAAGATAAAATGACAATAGTAGCAAAAGGAAATATATATATAAATATATCATATATTATATTTTAGCAATTCACAATGACTGATCCCCTGAAGAAACGTTATTGTGCTTTAATTGCGTTTTTCATTTTTTTTACGTTTTATACTCTTTCATTTTACGATATATACTCTCTCTCTCTCTCTGTCTATATATATATATATATATATATATATATATATATATATATAATATAAATCCAAATATAACTAGTATATAATCATACAGAAATAAAGTAAACAAGAATTAAATCTTATATCAAAAAGTCATTATTTGAACAATACATCAATTTTAAATAAAATCTAATAAATTGAAATTACTAAAGATACCATAAACAAAAATCAAGTTTAAACATTATATTTCAACAAGTGAAAGAACACTGTTGTTATTAAAAATAATGAAATAGGCAATCCAAGTAAATGGAGTTTTCAACAATTAAAATAGCAGCTTGGCTGTGGACAAGCTTTAGCCAGGTTAAATTAATTTTGCTGTACAAACCATCCCTGTTACTATTGTTGTTGAAAAAACAAACAGGGTAATTTACCCTAAAATGAAAGAATTTAGAAAGAAAAGTCTTATACTAACCCTAACTATAAAGCATGACTATATAGAAACGACTAATATTCAGGATAAAATATGTAAATATCATTATATTGCACTAAGATATTGCACTAAAGGCAGTAAATATATAATTCAATAAAATACCCATACTATACATTAAACATAAACTAATATGTGTCTCCTCTTAAACTTACCAGAATTCAACTCTTTCAATATAGCCCGCCATGCATATTGACATCAGCATGTTGCCACAACCAAATATCTTACCATGAATCAGCATAATTGAATAATTAATATAATTAATTTTTGATATCATGAATTAGATTATTTATATATATATATAATGTAATCTGGCTCAAGCTACTCTCTGTGCTGAAAAACTCCTGAATGTATTACTGAAATCATGGCATATTTTTTAAATTCATACTTAATTAAACGTAAATCTGTTGCTATTTTTAGTACCGATACCAGTCAGTCTCCCATCTAAATGTTTTATTATTATGGGAGAAAAATTTATAATATTTAAATATGAAATTCACACTTTTTATGTGGAATTTTATTTTGTCGTGTTCAATTAATTTTATATTGAGCAAAATTTCAACTAAAATATTAGAAATTGTTAATAATAAATATGTTTATTATCTTCCAGGAGGCGCGCCTTCTATACCAACATGAAAGGTTACGCGTATGTCCTCTCTACGCCATTCTCAAATATCAATATTTAAGAGGGTAGTTATGAAAATTATATAAGGACAATTATTTTAAACAATTTTTATTTAATAAGGAATGGAAATAATGGAAACATAGAACACAAAAACATTATAAAATTACCAAAGTATTAGCTGAATGATGTGAAAGTAAAATAAATGAAATTTCCAATATTTCAATTGAAGTATTTACATTTATAAAATAAAACTGTGAAAACAATATGGAAGTAAAAAAAATTGAAATTTAGAAATAAAAACCAGAAATCAGTTTCTTAGTCATTTCATTGCAACGGTCGCATGTATCTCAGAAATACAAATTGAATATTCGCAGTCCTATTAAAAGATTGAATTGCAAACGATGACTATCAGCTCGTTGAAAGGAGCTGGAAGAATAGCCAAGGTCATGCTTTCGTAGCGCCCTCTATTAAAAAGGTATAAAACAAAATTATTCTCTAGTGTATCTCTCACATACGCGCGCCCTCTGGAAGATAAAGTTATGAATGGGCTTGAAGTAGCGAACACATAAACTTTTTCACAGATAACGGTGTATAACTCAATATTAGTTTATAAAACTTCGAATGGAAATAATTGACTTAATAACTCTAATTTTATGTTTTCGTTTAAGTCTATTTTATACAATTCCAAAACTAATATCAAGGATTAGTTGCTTATCTTTGATCCGAAAAACATTCAGCTAGGTGATGATATGAAATTTATCTATCAAATATAAAATTCCTTATTCCCAAACCCAGCTGGAATCTCCGTCAAACAATTATCAACTATTAAATTTACACAGCATAGCAACTATATAGTTTCAGTAAAAACTTCTTACAGCTAAAATTTCATGGAAGCAAATATCTTTCCAGGTATAGTTTCGAAGAATCATTCATGAAAAGAATATACTGATTCTAGAAAGTAAAAATCATCTTTTCTTCGGAAAGTTATATTAGTTAAATAATGATTAACTGTGCACGCCATAGATCATTTCAAAGATGCGCACTATTATCGATTATCAAAAGTAACAAAATTAATTTTTATCGTTTTGATGTTTATGTATAATAATAGTATAGAGATCTGTACCATATGAGCGGGAAAATTACCGGTAGTGGCGGTAAAGCTGCGAGTTCTTGCAGGGTATGATTTATCACAGGCAGAGTGATGGCTGTGATATAAGATACCAGCTATTATCAACACCCTACTGCACACTATCTTTGACACTACACTCACTTCCTTCGGAAGGGTTAACTTCATGGTGACACAGTGCAAACAACACGGAATAAAAACACAAGTTTAGAACGATAGCATATTTAATAGAACAAGAATTAAGTTTAAAATATAAATTAAACTACTACATCACATGACCAGGCTCGCGGTGAGATGATAAGAAAAAGTGAGAAAATGATCAGGTGGAACATCGCCCTTAAATACTGCAGCAGCTCCTTCGCCATTTGTTAACAGATGACATCACAAAAAAAGTTGGGGTAGACAAGCAAGCAAATACAGCTAACAACATAGCTGGCGATGATGCCACAGACCCATAAGTAATTCAGAATTATGATCTTCTGAATTTAGAATGTTTTAAAAACTTTTAATTAAATTCAGAAATAATCATCCATATTTTACTTTCGACTGCTTCACAGCTTTGAAAAAGCCTTAATTTTTTGTTGTTATTTTTGTTTCTTGTTATTCTTAAAGAACTAATTGGAATAATAAATGTAATGGAGCTGAAACTGCGAGAATCTATGCAAAATTTATATGCAGATTTTATCTTTGTCAAGTATTTAACATTAATTTGAAAAATGATTATGTTAATTAAAATTGCGATTTGATTTTATAATTTTGGAGGAATTCAGCAAAGCTATAATTTTATTATTAAAACTGACACTTCATGATATTATAATAATATTCAGATACGAATGATTATCGTGTATTGTCACTTATTTACGCTGATTTGCTGAACTTTCAACTTGGCAATTTATAAAGATATAGTTCAAACATTTTTTAAGGTATATTACTTTAACTCTTTGCGGACAGGTAACTTTTTAGAACACAAAGATCAGGTTGGTACACTTTATACGCCACCCCGTTCTTTCCAACTCTACACTTATTTAATTAAGCACAACTTTATTTTTTATGGTATAGTAAGATTAGAGGTTGAATGGATGGATCATACAAACATTTGTGTTCGAGTTCGAATCGTTATATTCTTCGTGAACTGGATTGTCCTCCACGTCAGTCTCAGTTTCTTGGTCGTTGTACTCATTCACTTCTCCATCGAGATATAATGCATCAGATTCTTCCTCTGCTGGTATTATCTTGATTAATTCTTCCAAAACAGCCGAATATTGATCTGGAGAGATAATTTCCCGCCGTTTCGTGATAGCCCGGTTGGATTATAGAGAACGTTTCCTACACTTTCAAGAGTGATCAGTCCACAACGACTGATTCTTTGTCAGTGGAAACTATCGGAGCAAGTAGGAGGAATCTTAATACAAGGTTAAAGAGGTGGCAGCTCTCCACCTTCGATAATTTTTTATTTAGTTTATGGTACATAACCACTGGAGCACTCTATTCCCCATACCTGTTCACAAAGGTGTCAACACGCTGACGGTAAAATTTTAGTTAGTTACGGAAGTTCGCGCACATGATTGACACTGCAATACAGTATTTGTAAGTATCTTTAGATATTTTATCAGCAGCTGGCAGATAAACCCGGTGTTGGTGAAGTTAAAAGTACAGACATAAAGGATAAGGTATTATAATACTTAATATAAAATATTATAATACACAACATTCTTTTACAGTCTGAAACGTTTTTTATTTAATATGAAAATATCAATTGAATCAAACGATATTTAAAAATTTCTGTCAGTTACTTTTCTCCATAATGTTGGCATGTCGTGAATGTAAATTACAGAGTAACGCAGATACCAGGCAGTTTAAAATACAAAAGAGCTTTAATCCAGTTTACTTAAAAAAATAAAGACATGCTGCTGTCTTGCAGCTTACACACTCACTGACAGCCATCCATTCGACTGACTACTGCTACTTGACTTAAAAACATAAATGAACAATATATATAGATTGTAACAACCAATCAACTTCGACTAGTGCCGTAACTTCGGCTACGTCATGAAAATTAACCAATGAGATGCTTTCATTCAGTGACTGGACAAGTTCATTTGAATTCCAACACATAAGCTATTAACATTCTTTAGTCTTCTAGATTCATCAGCAGAATATCTTGAACTGCGCATGCATACTGCAGAGATATATTTAATTAATAAATATTAACTACGAGGGCCGTTTATTTTGAACCTCCGATGGACCATAAAAAAACAAGGGTAGAGAACAAAATGAATTTGTTACCCAAAATACATGCAAACATGGTTAATTTTTGACATAATCGCCGTGAAGATTCAGGCATTTATCATATCAGTGGACTGGGTTTCTGATCCTCTCTTCGAAGAACCAGTGATGTGAGATGAACCTTAACATTGCTTTGAAGTTCCTAATTTTTCTGGGAGATTGGGCCTCCTAGCCAGCTCTTCAATTCAAGGAAGAAATGAAAATCACTCGTCGCTAAGTCGGGGATATACACCGGGTGATCAGACATATCGAATTTATACTGATCCAGAAGCTGCTAGGTTAGAACAGCGCTGTAAGGGCGAGCATTTTCATGAACCATCATAAACTTCAGAAGACAGAAGGGCGTCATAAAGTCTGACAATAAAGAGCTGCATTGAACTTTTTCCACAAACAACCTTATGCGTAAAGAAAGCAAACAACACTACGCAACTCGCTCTTGGCTGGAGTATCAATTCTTCAAGCCATGTTTAGGGAGAGACAGCTCAGCCCAAACAGGACAGTTGGTAGTAGTAGAGATTGTGGTTAGACAGGCGCCTACTGCACATCCATACCTCTTGCCACTTCTCTGTCTGTTTAGCGGCTCGATCGGAAATTGAAAAAAACGGCCCTCGTATTTAATTAACTGTGACGAAACCTTGATTAAAACCTTCCGTATACTTCGTGGTATATATGAGTAAAATTTGAAGAAAATCTATCTTGAAGTTTAGATTTCTATAGCGTAAAAAAATTGGAGTTTCAGTTTTATTTATATAGATAATATTTTGTGAAACCCAAATATTATAATATTTATTTTAAATTTTAGTTTCAAATGTACGATATTCATATTTATTAAAAAGTACTAATGCTGAATAATATCCAGACTATTCTATGTAGAATAAAGCTTGAAAGGCAGCTGTATCTCAGCAAAATCAATAAGAAGTACCGTTAAAAAGTCTGCCAACATCAAGGAAGCGCAATCGAAGGCGTAGACAACAAGAAAAAAATATTCGTAATGGTTGTACATCTGAGCCAGTCATCTAAGAGATATTCAAAAAATCTTCCCATGCATTTCGATGTGTTCGTAATTAATCCTGAATACTTACTCTGTTAGCTACTACCGATGAAATCTTTAACCCTTTCACAATGTAGTTTTCTGTACCCTTTAATTATATGAACCCCTTCTGTTTTGAGAACGTAATCAACAACAACTAAAACTCTGTAGAACACTTGAAAAGTTAGAGATTACCGGCGATTTTTGCATCCAATGATAACGTCTAAGAATAATTTAATCTATATATTTAAAATAATATGATGAAACATTCAGACAGTTCGCCAGCCCCAAACACTCGACGGATTTCGATAATTTTTATTTCATATGAAAGCTTATGGCATCTAGATATGTCATCAAGGGTCACCTGCTCCCAATCACCACCCATTTTCGAAGGAAATCTAAAAATATATAGAGAATGTATGGTGGCGAAGTGCTTTTGATTTTGTTCGAAAATAGGGGGGGGGGGGCGGAGGCAGACGAACACCTGTCCGTTCCCACTTATATCCGTTACACCCCCTTAACTTCTAAGCGGTGACAGATTAGGCCATAAAGTTGGTGTCTGGGTATAGTAAAAAGGATATGCGCTACTCTATGAGACAACTTACAACGCCATCTATCGGCAATGTTTGGAATTAGCGGTCCTATCTCGTAAACGGTGAAAGATACGAGAAAAAAGTCAATTAGAAAGTTGTAGAGCACTCTCGATTTAGCACGAAAGGATACCTTGCGCACATTAATACTAAAAACAGAATGTAAAAAATGAACATTTGTTTGATTGTGATTATGGCGTCGTGAAACGCCATCGAAGCGAAAAAAAACCACCTTACGGACTAAATACCATCCTGTGTTGTGGCGCAGGGGAAACGCACGCGATTTCCGTTCATGAGGACCATGGTTCTGTTTCCATCGGTTGCATGCTTTACTGAATGCCTTAAACAAACCATGAAAGCTTTCTGCTGATCTTTCAAAATCATCTCTCCAAACACACAACTCAGCCATGTTTGGTATAAAAATCGCATGGATTTCATGTATTATGCAAATGAGGATGGAACGCCATACCTGTTCACCAGAGACTACTACTATAAAATGGATGTTTCTGCTGGGTTGTATGTTAAAGCTGTGGGTTATGGCAAAATTTGGCATTAACGAGTATTGCGAGATGTTGTTAATTTACGGTGAATGTGGGCGTAAGTCAAAATCAGATGCAAGGCTGTATCGTGAACGTTTTCCTGAAAGCCCGCATCCTACAAGGCAGACCATCCTAAAAGTTGTAAAACGTTTAAGAGAGACGGGCTGCGTGACTAGCCGACCTCGAGTTCGTAGACCCCATAATGTAGGACGAAGAGTGCAACCTGAAGATGTGCTAGCCTACGCTCCGTCCCATCCTCAGAGCAGCACAAAAATGATCAATGAAAATTGTGGTCTCTCAAAAAGCCACGTTTGGACAATTCTGAGTGAATCTGGTGCTCATCCTCACCTGTGCAGAGATTGCTGCCAAGAGATGCTGAGAGACGTTATACGTGGTGCAACTTTGTGATTAATAACTTAAAGGAACACCCAACATTCCTGGCAGGCATAATATAGACGGATGAGGCATGTTTTTCGCGTAACGGAATGTTTAATAGACAAAACGTTCATACCCGATCGCTGGAAAATCCAAGATATGCTGTCGAAGTTCGACATCAACTACGCTGGTCGATTAATGTTTTGTGCGGAAGTTTTAATGGCAGGTTCAGTGGACCAGTATTTTACGAGGGAAAGTTAACGGGACAACGGTACTTGGAGCTTTTGCAGGATGTAATAACCGTCTTTGTTGAGAATCTACCATTCCACCAACTCCGAAATGTATGGTTCCAACATGACGGCTCCCCTCCGCATAAGATTTCAAACGTTAAGCAGTATCTAATGGATACATTCCAGAATCAAATCATTGGGTATGGTGGTTTCGTAGAGTGGCCCCCGCGCTCACCTGACTTGACCTCATTGACTTCTTATGGGGACACATAGAAGGGCAGGCATATGCTACCCCTAAGCCAACATCGCAGGATCTT
This sequence comes from Araneus ventricosus, assembly GCA_013235015.1. Taxonomy (NCBI): domain Eukaryota; kingdom Metazoa; phylum Arthropoda; class Arachnida; order Araneae; family Araneidae; genus Araneus; species Araneus ventricosus. The sequence continues at coordinate 79,462 of BGPR01000375.1, read as the reverse complement.
CGACGACGTATTACTAATGCTTGTGCCTCCGTAACACCTGCCATGTTGCACAGTGTGCAACGAGAAATCCATTTCAGAGTGCAAATGTGTATAGTGGCTGACGGAGAACATTTTGAGCAATATAAATAAATGGTCCAGAAGACAGAGACGTGTCTCAGTTTTTTTCTTCCACTCTTTATGAGATGACAATTTTCGAAATCGTGACCAAACAAATTTTCATTTTTTTCATTCTGTTTTGAGTATTAATGTGCGCAAGGTATCTTTTCGTACTAAATCGTGAGTGCTCTACAACTTTCTCTTACTTTTCACTGTTTACGAGATAGGGCCACTAATTCTAAAATTTGCCGATAGATGGCGTTGTAAGTTGTCTCATCGAGTAGCGCATAGCCTTTTTACTATATCTAGACACCAACTTTATGGCCTAAGCTGTCACTGTTTAGAAGTTACGGGGTGTGTAACAGATAAAATGAGAACCCTGTATGAAGATCCCAACAGTTCCATCACAATGGCTTGTCAAAAATATTGTAAAACACCTATTGTAGATGATAGAAACTGTTTATTTAAGGCGATATCATTCTGTATTTATGGATCTGAAGACTTCTATGCCGAAATTCATGAGAAATTTATACAAAACATTATAACTATGTGAGGTTTATTGAAAGATTTTATAATTTTAAAGGAATCTGTTGTCTACAAAAATATGAAATCTACTATGGTTTTATGGTCTGTTCCACTGATCTCCATGCAGTATTTAAAACTGCAAAAAGGAGTGGCTGAGAGCCTCGAAGCAGCGAGGTGGCAGGGGCAGTGCTGAGCAAAGTAGGTGCTGCCCACGAACTTACCCGGGGGACAGAGAGAGTGGCTAGTTTTATATTATATGCGTGTAAGTATGATTGTTGGTATATGATAGTAGGGGGTACTGAAAAAACGATTAATCAAGGATACGGGGGGAAAATAGATATTTGGGAGCCGTTGTTCTAAAACAGAAAGAATTTGCTATCACATTGGTCCCCTGCAAAGATTTCAATTTAACAGATATTCTACTATGCTATCTTAATTAATTGAATACATTTGGCTGAAAACAGTCGTAAATAATTGGTCGAAAGCAATTGTAAAACTCTCGATATGTATGTCCTATGAAAATAATTATAAGTAAATTTGAATAAAATATTATTTAATTTACTACTTAATCATGTTTAAAAGTTACAAGCTAAAAACCATAAACTCGTTAAAAATTCTTAATGATAATTATTTGAACTGACAGAAAAAATCAAGCAATATTCTAACCTAATCTATCAGACTTATTAAGAAAATATTTTGAAGTTTATTTTTAGCTTTGTGGCACTTTAAACTTCAGAACTATTCATTGTTTGTTCACGGAAACATATAATCAAGATAAGCTAAAATTTTTCTATGAAAACTATAAATTATTGTTGATTCTATTTTTATGTGAAATCATAATAGAGATTTTAACAAAAAGAAAACGTTTTTGGTATAACATAATCCAGCTTATGTTAGTGTTTTACTTTATCTTATCCTGAACAAAACCGTAAAAAAAAGAAACAAAATTAATTTATTTAACTATATTTCCTCCATTAAAAGTTTACTTTTAAATTAAGTGAGTAGAATTTTAAGCAGAAAAGAGAAAGCTTAAACAACAAAAAAAGAAAGGAAAAACTTTCTTCTAAAAACTTATCTCTTTCCAGTTTCTTTCTTACTAGTTTTACAAATCTCCATTTTGCAGAATATTTTCATTTTGATAAAGCGTGGAATCAACAACAGGCAAAATGTGTAGTAAAAAACCCATTATAAACAAAATTTGTGCAGTTAGGGTAAAAAATGAGTTGAAATAAAATATTAAAGGCTACCCATATGTTTATATGTGAAATGATTTCGAAGTTTGCATAGTATTTTGTGAATTTTTTTTAGCCAAATGGAGCACATTTAAAGAAAGATCTGTTTCCCACTGAAGCAAATTACTTATGGACTGCTTTTTTAACCCTCTGACTCCTGAGCCGGCCGTAACCGGCCATAAAACTTCTATACTAGCGGGGCGGATTTCGGCTGGTTGCCGTTCTGAATGGGGGGAGAAAGCAGTTGGGGTATTGGTCATTAAGGGACCCCTTTGGTAGAGATAGGAGATTAAAGGCCTGCCATTCACATCTCCCACCACCAAGAAAAAATGAAAGTGGACGGACAAATCCATTTTACCGATCAATTAGTAAACAGATCTCCATAACAACTGTACTCAGATTTTGAGAAATCCTTGTAGTCAGAGGGTTAAGGGCAGTTTAAGTAAAATCTATGATTAATCTGGGATCATATTATAATCTTGTAGAGATTTGACCCAATTTATATAACGTTTTCTTAAATAAAAATTCTGTATTCTTCGAACCATTTTAATATTTTTTTTGTTAGATGACCATTAACTATTACTCTTAAAATGTGATATGTTATCTTAAAGATCTCATACTTAAAAAATAATAATTTTTTTGCAATACGAATCTTCTTTTCGAAATTTCGTACTCTATACTTAGATTATGCAGGGTGTTCACAAATAATTGTCAGAGATTCCTTGTCTCATAACTTATGATTAAAGAACATGACGATAAATACCATTACATGTTGATTTGAAAAATTCAATTGCAATGTGTAATACTATTACTAGTTTCAAAAAGCACGAATGAGAATCATTGAGATAAAAATTTCGTTGTATTTAAATTTTAAATAACAAGATTATTTGCGCAAAAATTGACGAAGAGAGATTGCCAGAAGAAAATTTAAGTTTTTAAACATTATTTAAATTACTATTACAGAAGGGACAATGGGAGCCTTACCTTCGATTTGATTTCCGATTATATCGATATTTTAAAGCAGGATATATTGAACTTAATTTCGTTAAAGAAATAAACTTTACTCGAATTCTGATGTCATTTAATTTCAATCAACTAATAAACCCATAGCGCACTATTGGCTAAATATTGCACATTCTGTAAAATGCGAAAAATTTCGAATTAATATGCATACAATGGTTCACAATCAGTTCTTGAGAATCGTGGAAACTCACATGTTACAGTGAAGATTTTTTTTCTCGAGGGTATTTAAGGGACCGAACAGAAAGTGATGAAGGAAAAAACGATTTGGGCTCAACCCGTTTCACAGAAAGATGATAATTATTTACAACTTTCGCCAATGGTTTTGTTTTCTACGCGCAATACTTGCATATATTTTAGTAAGAATAGCATATATATATTCGGGAAAACAAAGGTTTTACAAAAAAAATTCCTAATTCTTCCTCATGTTTTTCTTATAATATGCAGAGTTTCAACCAAATTATGCGAAACTTACAGAATACTTTACAATTTGTTAGAGAAGTGTTTTATTAAAATTTGAAGTAAATTCTTTGAATAATAGAGGAAAGATTAGTATTTCTACTAAATGAATTTTCACTGCGCATGCGAGAAAAATAGTGTAATTTTTCTTTTATAATTTAGAAGCCAAATATAGAGATCAACTTATATAAAACTTCAGATCAAGAAACGTTAAGATTCAGAACGATATCGGCATTGCAGCCAGCAGAATTTTCATTGCTCTTCAAGAGAAGCTAAATGATGAGTGGTTTTCCACAAATTGTTGTTTTTCAGACTTGAATCTTATATAGAATAGTCGAATGCCATTAAGATTTAGAAAGATATCTGCATGGCGGCGAGAAGAATTTTTGCTGGCATGGGTTTTTCCACAAACTGATATTTTTTAAAATCGAATCTTCGAGTAGTATTCGTCGAACTGCAGTTTAAATTATGTATTTTATTTATAAGCATGTATGGGTATTCAGCATATTCAGCCTTTATAAAATTCAATAAAAAATTAATAAATTTCAATATTAGTCTTCCAAGATTCAAGTTTCAGAAACAACAATTTATGTAAATCTGCTCAACATTTAGCTTCTCTTGAAGATAAATGGAAGTTCTGCTGGCTGTAGTGTCAATATATTTCTGAATATTAACGGTATTTGACAAGACTCTTTATATAAACTACTATATCTTGATTCTAAATTATAAAAGAAAATTATGCAGTGTTTCGCAGATGCGCAGTAAAATTTATTTGCTACAAAAACTAATATTTCCCTTAATATTCAAAGAATTCACTTCAAATAGCCCTTTGCTAACATACTGCCACGTATTTCGTAAATTTCGCGTAATCTGGTTGAAAACTCTGTATGTTATAAGCAAAAAACATTCGGAAATATTTGATATTTTTTAAGAAGACCTTCATACTTTTATACCTTCCCTATTTTACAAAAATATATGTAAATATTGTAAACAGCAAACAAAACCATTGATGAATGTTGCAAATCATTATCAGCTTCCTGTGAAACGAGTTGCGCTCAAATTATTTTCTCTTTATCACTTTCTGGTCAGTCTCCTAAATCCACTCTTCATCAAATATTCACTGTAATATGTGAGTTCAAACAACTGTACGTCCCGTGATTCTCTACAACTGATTATGATATATTTTATCCATATTAAGTCCAAATTTTTCGCATTTTACAAATTATGCAGAACTTTTGGCAGCAGTATAAGAATTCTTCTTTATGAAATTTTACATGCTGTTTAGAGCAATTCCGTAATATCAAAATTAATGTAATTAACATATACGTACAAAACCAACAAGCTTCTGACTACATACAGTCACCAGCGTAAAATGAATACTATTGCACAATCTTATTAAACGAAAACACGATAAAATCTTCAAAACCACTCGCCATTGTTCAAACGGGAGAGCAAACGGCTCTACCCGGTTTAATTCTGAATTGTATTTCGAAAACTAATTGAAGCTCTTCAATCCAAATCATGCATCTCTGGAGCCATATCTCATCCAATTTGGATTTGCGGTCAAGCTTTTAAGTAGATCCCGAATTTCATCCGGATCAGGTTCCCCATGCAACTCGCCTCTTGAGTGGGAAAGGATCAGAGTCCAACCTGATTAATAAATTCCAAACATCACTTCTCTCAAACATAGTCAGATGCGTGGTAATTCCCAATCGAATAATTGGGCTAAAAGCATATTAATCAATTAGGTATACCATGCTTCATTTCAATTTAATATTTAGTTTTTCTGTGCTCATTTTAAGCTTGCTCGTCTCAGATTTTAATAATAAATGACATATTATTATGCTAAAAATATATTTTGACGCTTTTTATACTTGTGACTTTTATGTTGTAGTTATGACATTACGAAGAAGAATGAAGGATTCGTTATAACTAAATCGAATATTTCACTGTGCAGAATATTAAAGAGTACAATGGAACCCACTGAAAGTAAAATGGCGCTTAACAAGGAACCTCACATATCTCAATATTTTGAAATTTCGAAGAAGAAGATTCGAATGAATTTTTCACAATCAACAACCAATTTTTCTGATTTTTTTAAAAATCTCCTATGAACATGAAAGCACATGTTCCAACCAGACGTGAAAAAAATTTAGAAATATTCGTTATTCGTTGCAAAAAAATACATTTGAATCTTCCTCTTTGAAATTTCAAAAAAATGAGATAGGTGCTGTTGCTTGTTAAGCGACGAAAAGTAACAGTTATAATAATATTGAATCTTAACAATTAACTCCTTTAAAGATACGCCAATAGATTATATAAATTCTACAGAAGAAGCCTGACAAACTATCTTCACATTTCAGCAATGCTGTTTTTTGTTTAGATATGCAATATCGATTGACTTGCGAAACTCATCTTTATTAATCCAATTTTTAAAAATATTTTTAAAACACAATTACGAATATTCTAGAACCTGATTTCATGTATGAAAAATAATAGCTATGCGAAAATTAATTGATAAACTATTGCATGAAATACACATAATTCTAAATTTTAGATTTTTTAAGGATTTTAAATGATTTTTAAAGAACCCTTAATATTCATATAAATATATATCATTAAAATTAGAGTACTGTATTAAAATTAAATTACTTTATTCTATTGTTTTATCTTCAGTTTCATGATATTATCAAAAAATGTGAGAAAAGAATATAAGGAAACTGCTTTTATCTAAATCAATCCATTATTAACTTATTACCATGGCCTAATTAAATGTTAAGTTGTCAAATAAGAATTAATTATAAACAATACTGAAGAAAGCAGACATTTAAAAATCAATAATATTGTTCAGAGTCCTTGTAATAATGGTGACGTTTTAATGAAATATGAGATCTATTGTGAGTAACAATTTTAAGCCAAAAACGTTACTAGCAAAAAGACACTCAAAAATAAAAATATATAATACGTTTGTAAATTTCCGCAGAATTTATTAATGTACATTTAATCTAAATAAATAATAAAAATATATAATACGTAACAGCAATAAAATATATAATATGTTTGTAAATTACCGCAGAATGCATTAATGCACTTCTAATCATATTGAAAGTAAAACAGCAATTGCAGTATTATTGTTTTTAATGCATAGAATATATGTTAAATGTCTATCAACTATTTAAAAAAAGCGCATCGGATCTTCTCGCTATATGCTCAGTCCAAGAAGACAGTTTCTCTGTCACTGATGTCGGTCAATCGGCGAAACAAGACTAAAAGGAGACTGTTTTATGCCCTTTATTTTAAGTTTCATCATAGATATTTGAAATTGTGGAGTCATGACGATTAAATAATATTCAAAATATTTAACCTTCCAGCAGGCACTCGCATGTAGGAGATACTTATATCGTGTATTGTATTACCTATTTATATCGTGTTGTTTCATAAAAATAAATACTACATCTATTTTTGTAATCTGTATCTATTAGCTTTATACTAAATAAAGATTATATAATTAAACGAGTGTACTTAAATTTATAAAAGAGCGATATAAGTATGTAATATGATGCACAATATAGGTGTCTCCAGCATACGCGCGCCTGCTGGAAGGTTAAATATTTTGAATATTACTTAAACAACCACAATTATATAATTGTTCAATATTTTTGAAAATATTATAGGGAAATGTTACGCGTCGGAATACGTGCGCCTGCTGGAAGTTTTAAAAAATTATTACAGAATTTATTAGTTTGGTTCGAGAATAGCTACAGAAATATATATGTCGTAAAGAACGCTTGTTAGCAAGTTCATTTGAAATTTCCTGCATGAATTTTACTAGTTGTCATTTGAACAGCTGATAAGACGAGTATAATTACCATTCTAATTCTTTTTTCCTTTAGTTATTAGCCTGTTTTTTGGCGTGATGACTCTTCATTAACAATTTCTAAAGATTCATATGGAATATATTAGATTAACACCGTCTAATTAACGTTCCTATTTGATGCTACACGCTAGCAACTGACTGACACGGATACATGAGAAATGCTTAACATATTAAAATTAAGAAAGTCCCAAATGAGAAGTTAGTCAAAAATGTTTGACTACTGTCTTTTAGGATATGTTTTAGTGTCATTGAAAGAAAAGGTAATATTATTATAATACTGATTTTAGCACATAATTCTCATTACAGATAAGTCAACTGATTATCAGTAATACGAAATAAATTTGACGATCTAGTTTTCTTAATTTTCTATTGTAACACTGTTCCGTTTACTACCAAAATGTAACTAAATAAAATAACTTTTCTTACTTATTTTACCTAGTCAACCAGGAAAGTTTGATTGACAATATTCATGAAATTTTTTTCTTCTGTAGGAGTAGCTTTCAGATATAAATAAGATAAATTAGAAACTAGATTGGTGGACACACATATTCGAACTAAAACAATAATGATGCTAATTAACCATAGTACTTATCTTATTAAACCTCTCACTCCTTCCCAGATAGCAATTTTAGTTTGCAGCAAGCTTGCAACAAATTTGACATGACAAGAGTGCAAGCTTGAAACAAGTTAACGCAAGCTTCGAAGTCACCATGGGACGAACTTGCAGCAAGCTTGCCGCGTCAAACTGATTGCAAATTATAGCAAAAACAGAGTACAAACATAACCCGGATTAGAACTCGCGACCCACTGGTTCCGAAGCTGACGTGCTAACCACTCAGCCAGTTAAACTCTGAGAGGAGAAGATAGATTTCGCTACTACATCGTTTGATTCGATTTGTATACGATTTATTTTAAACTGTTTTCTTGATTTCATTAATTTTTTGAGTTGAGGATATGATTTGAAGTCAAAGAGAGAGCGATTTTCGCTAATATCTACGCTTTGCTAGTAGAATAAATTATGAAATTAGAGTTCAAAAGTAATTACTTTAAAATGGGACAAAATGTCTAAGTTTATTTTTCAACAAACATTGACTGTTTTTTCGGTTTAATTTTGTTTATAAACGTTAAAATTTCAACATTAAGGAAAAGGCGATATAGTTTTCTTTAAAGTGCGAGTGCTATATTTAGTAAAAAGATGGAAAATGTTTCAAATTTTTTTTTATAAAAGAGTTTTTTTACATATTATCATAGATTTATTGAATTAATAAAAAGAAGGATGGTCTAGGAGATGCTATTAAAAATCGGATGTTTTTTTTAACAGAGACAAAGATAATCATCTCTTTGCATCAAGCTTGTTTTGAAAACTTACAGCAAGTTTGTATTGCTAGGAGGTGGCGTTATTTGTCACGGCGAACTTGTGGCAAACACGTTTTGCGAGCGAGGGTGGCGCTAGTTCTCACGGCGAACTTGCCATAAGTTCGCTTCAAGCTTGAAGCGTCAAATTTGCAATGACAAGGTAATATCAAGTCAAAATCAAGCTTGCTGCAAACTTACGTACTATCTGGGTTATCCCGCGATTTCTGCGGGTAGATAGTAAGTCTTTTTTCTTTTGCATTCTCCAATTTTCGCAAGCTAATATGTTTACTTTGAACTATTACAGCATTGAATCATATTATACTAATAAAGTTTTGAGTATAAATAACAATTATCTTGGACCAACAGTATTTGAGCATGTTTGCAAACTTCGCATCTAAATAGTAACTAAAAAAATCGACAGACCGTGGGTTAATATAGAATATGCATCCTTACCTAGTAGTTGATGACATTTGGAAACATTATACTATTTAATAGTATTGGTATGACCTTATTAACCCCTTAACATACAATGACGTCTCCGACTCGCTCATAGAACTACAGAATTTTTGTTATTTAAATCCGTATTTAAGTTAACTTAACAATTAGTTTTAAATGCAAAAATGACCTGGACACGCTTAAATGTCTCAAATAGCCTTTGCTAACTAAAATAGATTGAAATAATAAAAAATATCCGAAATGGGTGGTGACATCTAATTAGGAGGTTGAATAAATTCGTATGTCAAGGGGTTAATGAAATAAAATAAATTCAATAATTGAATAATTATCATTTAACATTACTAATCAAACAGCCCAAATCTGTCTCTCGGTAACGCTCTGACGTCACCAACAATAAAACTGCTGCCAACAAACCAACAGAAAACCAAAAACAAACACAACCATAGCACTGCGAGACGTTAAACAACATTATTTCATTGTTAGAGCACCTAAATTACAGTAATTTTAAATTTATAAAAGTAATTGTCGTTCTAATCTCAAATTTAATAGCTCTAAAATAGTGAAATAAAATTTGCTATCGATTGATTTAAAATTTATTTCGCTATGATTAATAGTTCCCGAGAAATTTTAAATTATATTAATCATATATTTTAAATTAATTTCCGTTTTTTAATAGAAAATAGTAAATTGAGGTAGTACTATATCTTGAGCGTGATATAGTTTGGACACCACGATGCATCTGATTATTTATAGCAATCGTAATGATATAATTTGTTAATATTGTTGGCAACGTTTGACAAGCAGAGAAGTGATTTGTTTTGATTAGAATTTTGAAAAAGAATTATTTTTAAATTTTAACTTTTGACTTACGTTTGACAAGCTTAGAATTTCATGGTTATTGAATTATTATGTACATATTTTGTATATATTTGTTACTATCATTTAATACTTTAAAATCATGAATTAGTTTACTATATGTTTTTAACCATGAATACCGACGAAGAACCCATCGCAAAAAGACGGCGGATGACAAAGGAAAGGAAAGAAAGATGGTTAGCGAGGCAAAGACAGGAATCGCTGGACAGGATTAGTGAAGTATATGCAGCTGCTTATAGAAGACGCATCGAAGCCGAAACTCTAGCTCAATCTCAAGCTCCCCGAGAAAGAGATGTAGTCGCTCATAATCGCCGCATCGAAAGACTAACTCCCGATCAAGCTCAAACTCGCCGTTAAAATTTACGCAAAGAAATCTGAAGTACAAAGAAAATTGTTAAACAACGAAAAATACTTCTCATGGAATGTTGTTTACCAAGAGGTTTTTTGAATAAAGAAATATGTAAATAATAAAAATATTTCCTATCATAAAACATATGCTTATTTTATTTTTTCCAATCAATATTTAACATTTCTCTCGCATATATATCTATTTAAGTACATCAAATTTGATGGGAAATCTCTCGAATGAAGAGGCAATTTGCATCCGTCGTGGTTTCTAGTGTTCTAATAATCATTTATTCATATGAAAGGATATTGAATTGAAATAATTTTTATACGATGCAACCTATATCCAATCTCATATTTTATGACTATACCGATTTGAATGAAGAGGAAATTCATGAAGCAGTCTGAGTCATTTATCATAACTAAAACTTTATTAGTTTGGTTTAAAACTACAATTAACACAATCCAAGTGACTTACTCAAACTTATTAGCAGAAAGTGCGATCACGTTTTTAAGCTCTTCTCTTTTGTTCAAATTGGGGAACGACATGTATCACTCCGTGTAATTCTGAATTCGAAATCTAATTGAAGCTCTTCAATTCAGATCAGTCTTCTCTGGAGCGATAGCTCATCCAATTTGGGTCTGCGGTCAAGCTTTTAAGTAGGTTTCGAATTCCATCAGGATCAAGTTCCCGTTCCAACTCGCCTCTTGAGTCGGAACGGATTAGAGACTCCATCCTGATTAATAAATTCGAGAACTGCTTCACTCTGATGTAATCAGATATGCTGAAGGTCTCATTTGATTAACCGGGATGAAAGGTTTGGAATGGATTTTGTATACGGGAGTTCTTTTATTTCTGTTATGTCGTTTTTCTTTAATCTAGTAAATATTTTATTAATGCTCAGTTCGAATTTAGATAATATTGTTACAAACATGTAATGTCGCTTTCCCCACAATGTTAGTCTTATGGTTGGAAAGAGACATTTACAGAGGTTCTTACTACCTATCGGAGGATGGAGGCCAACGACCCCGACCTTGGCGACAAATTTGGCGACTTCGCGGCAAAGTTGGCGACTTTGGCTACAAAATGAAAGTTCTCGAATTTCCAAGAATTTCCATGATACCTCTATCCCAGGTAGCACATAATATTGTCTAATATCATAAAATTCGCGAAAGTAATATTGTACAATATTTTTCCCAATATTGAAACAGTGTAAAACGTAAGACTTTTTCAATATTGTACAATGTTTTTTCATAATATTGGATAATGTCATATAATACTGTATAATAATATACATATTAAATAATATTATTCTATACTGAATAATATAACAATATACTAAATATTTTTAAAATACATTTTAGAAGCATGGAAAAATATTAATCACTTAATTCCTAAGTTTATAGGTAGCACTTTATGATTTTTTGAACACCTATTCTTACAGTGAGCTTTGAAACTGGGAATATTTGCTTACCAAACCGGCACCTGACCATTGGGCTACCGAGACTTGGAGCAGAAAGCGTAAATGATGATAATAAAATGTAGTTACAGAGTTCGGATCTCTACGAAATTTCATGTGCATTCACAATTAATTCTAAATAGTCTTTTTAATTAAATTATCTTTTATCATTACAATTTAGAGTTCAAAATGAAATTTGAAGTCAAAGAGGAAGCAATTTTAACTCTTATATCTAAGTTTGCTAATTTAATAAATTAAGGCAATAAGTATTTATAATAATATGTTTGAAAGGTTTAAAATAATTTTGAAATTTATTTATTCCTCTTTCATTGTATTACGAGACGCCTTTAACATTTATAATTACAGTATTGATTGAAAATCAAACACAAGATTCGCTACAATAAATCACGTGCATATTTTTACCCTGAGAATAATGCTGAAATTTTTTTCACAGAACAATGGATAATCCATATGTAGAGCTGTTTTATGGTTAACTTCCTTAGCTGAATCCGGCCCGCCTTTTATATACAGAACAGAACGCCGTCTCTTACCCCCGTACCCGTGACCAGACCGGTTACTAAACCTTCTATAGTACAGTAAAACAAAATGATTGTGTAAACATTATTATTCAAATGAACATTTTGTGAAATATTTTTTCGGACATATGATTCAACGCTGATATATATAGTGTTACAGCAATATTTTTTCGGACATATAATTCAACGATGATACATATAGTGTTACAGTATGATCATGCTGTCAGCTGCTGACAAGAAGAATAACTTCACCTTAAAATATTGAAAAACGCTGATAAATATAGTGTTACAGTATGGTCATGCTGCCATCTGTTGACAGTAAGAATAACTTCACCTTAAAATAATGATAAATGTAGGAATTCAAATATTGTATGTATTGTATTGTATAGTATGATATATTCAGCATCTTAAAGAATAATTGTTCCAGTGGAGTTTTTTCAAATAAAATCTCCAATCGAGTGATATCCTGACTTAAAATGAAGATTTTTATAAAAAAACATTGTTTTTATATTATTTGTGAAAATTTAGTATCTCGGAAATGCTGATACATACACTACTTTGTTACGGTGTTCGGTGTTCCTCGGTGTTCATAATATTGTATAGCATTGTGCAAATATTATATAATATTTCTGTGCTACTAGGGATTAGAGGCTGAGATATCGAGGTTTATGTAGAATATTCTATGTGACGTCACATCCTGTCAGAAAAGGTATAAAACCCCGTAATTGCTGAGATGAGACAATCGTCTTTGAACTTCTGAGGAGTTCGAAGAATCTCTATGGAGACTTGTTCGCTTTGCGAGTTTGTCACCTGTTAGAAGCTGAGAGCTATTATTCGTGTTATTGCTGTTATTGTTAGTGATTTGCTGTCTACTCATGCTACTTAGCTGCTTGCTAATTTGTGGAAGTGCTGTTTTCACTGTTACCTGTACTTCGTGTTTACAGAATATTCGTGAATAAATCGTCTTTCTCCGTTATCCTGCTTGCTGGACTGTTCCCACCGGATATCCATAGGACAATGTTAGTCTTATGTTTGGAAAGAGACATTTACATGTTTGTAAGAATATTGTTCTGTAAAAATTATTACTCATGAATGTAAGAACTCCAGAAATTTTAGAATTTTCTTATCCCATCGGAATTCATCGTTTAATAAAAATTATTCCAATTTCTAAGAAACTATATTATTTAATTATCATATTGATGTAAATTTGTACTGTAAATATTGTTTTAAATCTTCTCCTGTCAAAATTCGTATCAAATATATTAATTTATATGGCATAATTCCTTCTAAAACTTATCTTTTAGTCGCAGGAGAGTTAATTTAACTTTCTTTTCTTTCAAAAATCTTTTCATGACACTCTGTGGGTTATACATATTTTTTACAGATGATTAGCCCACAGGTGATCACAGCGAAGAATTTACTTTAAAATATATACAACTTTCGAATTCATCCTTTGCTTTTATGTTTCAAACAGATTGCACTAAAAGTGATTGTTTACCAACGGGATGAAAACAAACACGTGAAAAAATAATTCGGCAAGTATTTCACTATGTTTTGTGATTTTATCTTGTTGGATGGGAAGCTATGTTCTTCTAACAATACAAAAGTCGATGACATGTAATCGTAATATATTTGTTCTAACATTTCAAAATGAAAATAATAGGTGTAAAACCTCAACCCGTAACCATATTCTGGAAATCAAGAAACGAAAATAATTGCTAAAACAGTATTTTCTGTTACGAACAAATTTCACCTTCTTCAAAATTATATTTTTTTCTTTTCGAATGTAAATGGTTGGCTTCTTAAGTAATTGGAAGAAAAGTAAATGTCATAATATCCAGTTTTTTTTACAGCATTTTAACATCGACAATATATAAAAGCAATTGATTTCTCCCTTTCATAGCAAAAAGTTATTTTGCTTCATCTGCCCAGATTTGCCATTAAATATTTTTTGAACAAAGACAGATAAGCATTACTGTACCTTCTGTAATAGAAAATGTTTTCATCATTCGAATTACTCATATTTCTAGTTTTTATTTCTCTTTTAGAATAATGTTTAACCCTCTAAGCAGCCGAACCAGTCGTTTCCGTTCTTCATATTCAGTTTACGTATAGATAATTCATTTGATCGTCCGTTAAGAAAATATAAGCACCACCTAATACAGGCCCAAACGGTATCAGATAATCAAACAGCAGAGCCTGATATTGTGAAGGGTCTACGACAGGAAATTCTCTGTAAATCGCATAATTAATTATGACTGAATACTCCCCAAACCATTAATGATCTACCCCTCATTTTTCTACTGAAGCAATCTTTCGTATCCTTCCTCAAATCATGCTAATAGTGTTTGTATCCACTGGTACGTCATGGTTAAATTTCTTTTCGTCAGATAATATAATTTCTTTAAACTCTTCGTTCCATGACATGAAATTTTTAGCCCATTTCAGTCTTCCTTCTCGAAGATGTTTCAGTAATTTTGATGCTTTCTTCATTTTCATAATTTTTGTGTTAGTATCTGATTTAAGAATCTTACAAACTGTAGTATGCAAAATTTTATCGCTGAACCATTTTGAAATTTTACAAGTCGAAAGACGTTTTTTAGTTGATAGTCGCAAATTTTGTTGATCGTCCTCTCCAAATCCTTTTTCTACCAGATCGTTTTACTTTGTTTGAAACATCTTTTCTAATTATGGCACTGTGAATGGCAATTTTAGAACACTTCATTAACTTTGCTATTTGTCTTTCGATTTACCAGAACCCTTACAAAATAAAATCTTTCTCGTTTCACACGGAGAAAACTCTTTACTCCCAGCCATCTTCAAATAAATCGTGGAAAACACAATCAAAACCTGCACCTTTGCTGCTATGGTAACACTAACTCATGCGTTTTATAATGATTCTGATGTATGTATGATATGCTAATTTACTCAGGTGGTCTTATAATTTTTAAAAAGACAACTTATATCATTTTTAGAAAAATGAATAGATTTTAATAAAACTTAAGTTAATTTTTAAAGTTCAAATAAGTACAGGAAATATTTCACGATCAATTTTAAATACACACTCTAAAAATTTGCATATTATGTTTTATGCTTCTGAAATGCACCGATTCGTTAGTGATCTTATAATTTCTTAACGCATTGTATATGTATTCCTACTTAAAATTTCAAGGATAAAATAATTATGAGTCTTCAAAGATATGTTAAAATAAAAAAATAAGGTTTATTCACTTTAAAATCTGATTTTTCAGACTCTAAAACTATAATATCAAAATAATAAGTACTTAAAAGGTTAAATAAGATTTAAGACCAACAATGCATAAGCGATTTATCCAGATTATAGGCTAGCAATGACCTGAAAATTTGCTAAAATGCAATGTAGTGGCAAAGGAAAAACCATCAGAATCCAGTTAGTATCTTTCTTTCCATAAAAGATTCTATTTTTATGAATTTCTTTTATTTGCAGTCACAAACACTCACATCTTCTAAAAAAATAAAAAGAACTCTGAAGAGTTGATGGAATTATATGTCTTCTTTACCAATAAACATAAGTTTTTCGAAGTTCTTTTAATTTTGAAGCTGAAGATAAGCATAAATATAATCTGATAATATGTCTTGCTACCAATGAAATCTATGACTTCATATTATATATAGATTTCTCTCAGTTTTACAGCTGAAATCTTTCTCAATGTGCTTGAAGCTCAAGCTACAACGGATATTGCTTAAGATTTTCTGTCTAGTCTCTGATATTGAATAAGACTCATTCAATATGAAATACAGAGGATAATAGTTTTAAAAATCCTCAAATATCTTTTTCTTACATGAACAGATATTTGAGAATAATATTTCCATGTAACAAAAGTAAAAATAGGTAGTCTAGACACTGTTATGTTTCATATGATTAAAAATAAACCCTTTGAAAATAAACCTTCTTATTCTGGTTACTGCTACCAGGAAGATCAAAAAGTGGATTGACTCTCATTCGTACAGCTTTCGTGGGAGTTTTGATGTGATTGCAACATTTTTTATGCAAATCAAAAATCGCTTAAACAAAAATGTATGACGCAGTTTATCACAAATTTAGTTAATGGAAGAAAGTTCTTAAAAGTTTTGATGTGTATTAAGGGATGCCAAAGCTTAGAACATTTCGATTTGTTAAAGTAATTCTTTTGCTAATATATAAGTTTAATATTTTGTTCGATTCCGGTAATTTAGTTGGTTAGTTTGGCGTATTGTAATTATTATATAAAAATACTGTTAATGCATAAGAAATTTTTATTTTTTATAGAATTAATTATTTCTTTGAATTAATTACATTTTGAATAAATGCATTTTTTTTCTTTGAAATAGAAGGCACTCATTCATACCATATTTTTTCATGGATTCTGTCACAAAATTTATTCGAATGGTTTCAAAATATTTTGTTGGTTATAAATAGTTTACGGAATTATAAATTATCCTAGTCGTGGAAAACACGGATGGTGTAATATATGTTAATTAAAAAACTAAAATAAATGTTTTTTTCATTTCGAGCAAATATGACAGCATCATGTAAGCATTTTTAATATTTATGCCTGACAAAAGCATGGCTTCAACTTATTTATTTCTATAACACAGTATGATACCAGATAAGTGGCAACAGTCACATGTTGATCTACTTTGAATTTGATTTAAAATAAGAGAGAGACAAGTACGAGTACTGCTGAACGAAGTTACGATGTGCGCAGATGCGAAGTGTAATAGTTGTGTTTTAATGTTCTAATAGATGTTTGTTTAGTCTTAGAAGAAGTGTTATGAATATCAATCGTGAAGCCAACAGAAATCAGAAGTGGGATTAATTAGAAACCTGTGACTGAAAGTATCATCGACAGTTAAGTAAGAGGGAAGGAGTTTGAATTTTAAAGTACGTTACGAAACTTTTTAATTCGCTCCTGTATAATAATAACGAATCATTATTTGCAAGTAAAGCATTTTATTAGTATTTGCATCATTATTTATAAGTAAATAAAAGTGTAGTAAAGTGCGGAAATGTCTATTTTCGTTGGAGCAAAGAAGTGCGACATAAAGATATTGGCTGAGGAACTTGGAGAAACGGTCGATGACAGCCATAAATTGAAAGATTTGAAAAAGATGATTTTGGCGTGCAAAGAGTACGATCAAGAAAGCGCCAAGAAATGGTTGAATACGATAATAAATGAAAGAAAAGAAAGAGAAGAAAATGAACGAAGAAATGAAGAAATTCAAATTGCAGAACGGAAACACCAAGAAGAAATTCAAATGGAGGAACGTAGGAAAAGAGAAGAATACGAGAAACGGAAGCGAAAGGATGAAATGGAATTTGAGTTGCAAAAAATACGTCCTGGAGCAGAAGGTAGGCTTTGAAATTCCGTCGCCAACCAAAATGTAAACAGTACACAAATTAAGCCAAAGTTGGAGATTCATCATTTGATGCAAAAATTTAATTCTGACGAAAACGATAAAGTTTATATTTAATTATGTTTGAACGTCTGGCCAAACAAGCTGAAATATTAGAAAACACTTGGGTAACTCATTTGCTTGGCTTATTGCCGTATGACGTTGCACAGTTAATCGCCAGAGAACCAGATGAGATTGCAAACGATTATAACGAAGTTAAATAGATATTATTAAAACGGTATAAGTTAACGCCAGAAAAATTTCGCCAAAAGTTTTTTATGCATAATAAGAATTTAGGAAGCACCTGGAAAAACTTTTCCTATGAATTGAGAAGTTTTTTTACTGAATGGGTGAATGGAGTTAAAGCAGACAGTTTTGAAAAGTTGAGAGCGACCTTATCATAACGGATCAGATTAAATGTAAAAGTGTCTCAAGAAGTAAAAGATAATTTTATAGATGAGTAGTCTAAGCTGAATTCGCCAGGTGATTTAGTTGAAAAACTGGACGACTAAGATACCTTGAGGTGAACTTTCAGGAGTAAACAACCGCGTAAGGAAGGGAATTACGACGAACGGAACTACTTTAAAGATGCTATTACAACCAAAGAAAAGAGAGAGCTATACGGTATTACGCATGATGACAGGGGTGAGCCAAAATGCTTCAACTGTTCTAATTTTGGGCACAATGTAAGGAACTGTTCGATGCGAGAATCAGTTTTAACATGCCGAGAATGTAATGAAACAGGCCATAAAGCTATAAACTGTGTCTTGTTGTGTTGGTAGTTTATTAATTATTAATATTGACTTAAATTTAAGCAATTAAATCTCACAAGTTAAAAGTTAAAGTTTTAACTTAAACAAATCGTTAAATCGTATAGTGGCTAGTAACTGAAATATACTAGAATTTTACTTCCTTACAAGTTTGCTAATCAAGGCATTTAACATTATAACAATAACACAGATTCATACCAGACACTCTTAAAACACCAATTGAGAAGCTAGAAAATGTCATGAATGATCCAGGACACAAAATAAGGTATACTAAGCATTTTTATTACACTTCTTGATTGTAACAAACCACACAACTATACTTCTTGACTATAATTAATTATTACAAGCTTAATTGCATTAATCTTGGCATATAATTGCATATATCTTAATGAAACTCCTGGCCATCTAGTTCTGAGTTAAATTTACCAGACAAGCAATTTTTTTTACGTCAACCTGATTATCATAAGGATGTTCCTCATCCTAGGTGATCACCTAAATATTTAAAACTAGTTTCTAAACCTTAATCTTACCGCCTTCAATTAAGACCATTTACAATCTAGTAATTTCTAATTTTTACAATTATCAAGCTTACCGCCAATGAGCAAAACAGAAATACAACATATTTAAACAAACACATGAGTCTCGATCCTAGATTTAACATTTACTCAATTTAAGATGGGATATTAATTTCGTGAAAACATCTTTTAATAATAGTTCAATGCACTCTAAATAAACCCATCACCAAAGTCTGATTCACTGCCTAACTTTCTATCATCAAGAATTATTTTTAACAAGTTGACCATATGGGAGACACAAGGAAAAGTTTATATTAGAAGGACTTATCTCATGTACCGCCACTGGAAGCGTCCCCCTGGGACATGTGACCAGATGTGGATTCTCCAACTTGTGATGATTCGGCGACAAGGATTTCAGATCGCTGTACGGGTTCCAGAACGTTCTCACACTTGAAGGAGCAACCGCTACACACAGTCCTCGAACGTATTTACTCTCTGCTAACACCTAGGACTGGAACGTGTGATACTGAAGCCATCCCACACTTTACCTCCACTTGAGATCTATTTGACTTTCCTAAGCAGCTTCGGGCACATCAAACATCATCGTGAAAGTCTCTATTAATTCCGTCATCAAGCTCACCGTCATGAGGTCTTAGTCGATTTTTCTCGCATCATCGGCAAGCTATTCCAATCGTTCCAGCAAGGGCTCCCCGTTGCAAAAAAAATCTTCTTCCGTCTCGCCTTTTCCTCTTTTACTTCTTTTTTCTTTCCACCCAACTTTCTCGCCTTATATTTCCAAGTTCTCTTTCCAGCCAAGAAATTCACGCCTTCAAAATCATCCCTCATTGGATAGGTCAGAGAAATGCACGCCCCTACTTATCTTCCATTGGACCGTCAGCTACAATTTTTATACTCCCACTTCGTTAAGCTAGCCCCTAGGTAATTATCTGTATGTCACCAGAGAAATGAAGAAACGTAAAGTTAATGACACTGCAGCAGTTCCAGCTGGGTCAAGGCGTCACCACCCGCAGGGTAGCATAACATTGATTACAAAAGTCTGTCCATATGTTGTCCCAACACGAAGAAAGGTCCATTTGTGCGGAACCGAGGTATGTGTCTACCTCTTGTAAGGAGGTAATCCATCCCCATCTATTTGCCGTTGTCAGAAACCCTCCGAAACGTCCGTTCTTAAGGAATACAATGATTTCTCTTTCTTCTCATGCTACAAAGGAACTCAAAACACTCTGCAGCTGTTGCAGCCTTTCAAATAGAAAAAATACCACACATAGAAATTTCACTCATATGAATGGGGAGGGGGGGTGCAATAAAAGTATTTCATTACTCCGTTCAGCAACCCACAAGAATTTAGCTAATTTAAACAACAGATTTTTCTGTTGCTAAGAAAAATCACAACAATCTCCAAGGGAACGAATAATTCAAGTGGTGAAATCTTACCTGTTAGACGAGTGGGCGAGAAGTCAGTGGAGAGTAATTCATATTTGAAGAAAGCGAAACTTAATAATTGTGATAACATGCAAGCTTTAATTGATACAGGAAGTTCGTGTTGTCTCTTAAAGATTTCAGTTGCTCAGAAACTTAAACTGAAACGTGAACGTGCTGTCAATAAAATATATGGTTTTGGAAATCAAAAGATGCCTGCGTTAACGTCTATTGGAAGAATTAAAGCCGATATTGAAGTTGATAATGTAAAGGCCGAAAGCATAAGCATATACGTTGTTCCTGACGATGCGCAGTCAGTTGATCATATCGGACGGACATGGCTTGATCTCCCTGATATCCCCTATACAAAAATGGGGAAAAGAGTTCATATTGGATACCGTGAAGATGAACTATTTAGAAACTTTCCCATTGATGAAAAAGTAAATCGAGTCTGCCTTAAGGTGTCCGACTGGTTTAAAATCGTCGTTTTTGATGAAAATATCAAAAAAAATTTTATGACTTAATTGTGTAGCCTGTTTAATCAGTTTCTAAAACTGTCTCACTTTGAATGGAGTTACAGCTGTTTTATTACCGAACTGTAAGCATTATTTTATGTTGGATGAAAACTTTAAATGTGTTTTCTGAGAAATGATATTTTTGAGGAAAACCGTCTACCGTAACAATGATTTCTCAAAACGTTATTCAAGTATTGATATGAAATTTTCTGAGATTGTTTTCTGTAATATGCTTGATGTTTTCCTCTAAAAACTAAGGTCAATTTTAAAATCAAGTATTATTTTTAAGTGCTTAAATATAAACGAAATGCATTTTTTATGAAAAATTACCAGTTTAGTAACTATGTTCAGCTATATCTCAAAACTGTTTTGAAATACAAAAAATATTTTAGAGCATAACACAGATAACTGTCATAAAAATGTACTCATACAAGGATTTATGTATATTTAGAATATGATTTTGTCTATGGCTGTTAGCGTAAGGCAAATGTTTTAGTCATTTTTCTTCAAATTTCTCAGTTTTTAAAAAAAATATTATTTTGAAAGCCTAATTTTACAATATTTTCATAGTTTTAAAACATATGCAGTTGAAAAATAACATTAAAAAATATATATAAGTTATTTTTCAAAAAAATGTCTCCGAACACAGTCGGATACCTTAAACGTCTTGAAACAGCTCAGTTAGAGAGTGAAAATTTTCAGATTAAAGACTTTTCCCAGCAAAATATGATAGGCAATTTAGAAAATGATCTTAAAATGGTAAAGAATGAACTACAACTTCTACAAGTAGATATTAAGAACTTTAAGGAAGAGCGACAATCGCTGCTTCTTCAAATCCAGGAAAAAATAGGAATGTTGAAAACTTGAAGAGCGACAACGATTTTTTAGTGAAACGAATGCATATTACTACAAAAAGAAGTCAGGCAAAATATCGCTTCGTAAAGGAGATATCGTGGCAGTTGGAAGAAATCCTAACACGACAGGTGAATCAACAAAGATGCAACCACGATACCGAGGTCCCATGGTTGTCACAGAAATACTCCTTAGTGACACATACAGAATCTCACAACTAGAACCTAGTAATGGCCGTCCTTATGCTACAACGGCTCATATCAGTCAGTTAAAAGCCTGGAGGAGCTGGAATGAAGACAATGATGACTCTAGTGAAAATTCCGATGATGAACCTGGAATGCAAAGACCCAAAGGAATTGGGCGCAAACCAGTGCGTTATGGAGATTTTATGCCGGACAGATAGAACTTTTTAAAATTTTATATTTCACTTCATTTTATCTTTTATGAATGTATTTTCTTTTTGTATTGATATTATTGAATTTAAGCTAAACTTTGGTTCAACTGAGGTCAATTGAAATGTCAGGATAGTCGAATGTAAGCATTTTTAATATTTATGCCTGACGAAAGCATGGCTTCAACTTATTTATTGTTATAACAGTGTATGATACCAGATAAGTGGCAACAGTCAGATGTTGATCTACTTTGAATTTGATTTCAAATAAGAGAGAGACGAGTACGGTTGAACGAAGTTACGATGTACGCAGATACGAAGTGTAATAGTTGTATTTTAATGTTCTAATAAATGTTTGTTTAGCCTTAAAAGAAGTATTATGAATATCAATCGTGAAGCCAACAATCATAATGATAATTAAATATTTTATTCAGAAGGAATCAAACCATCTGTAGTTTTTTCCCCGAAGCGTTACGGATATTAACGAGGAAGATATTTTTTACTGGACTATAAGAGATTCAATTACAACGGATGTTTCGCAACCAGACAAATGTGTTTCTGGAGCACTTCAGAGAATAAGATAATTTTGAAACTCGTATCATCTCGTCTTCGAAAACATATCCTCGAAAGTCAAAATATAATGAGACGTGATATGCATAGTTCTTTACATCTTAACACACCAACTCCATTTCTAGAGCTTTGATTACTCGTATCATGCTTGGGGATTTTATGGATAAAAAACGAAACAAAAAAACATAAGATGTGTGAAGAAAACGATAAAAAAATGCATAGTACATAATCCATTCTACCCATTCAAATACAATGAAATTTAAGATAATATAAATTTAATAAAAACAGTTTTTAAAAACATACATTTATAATTGTACTAGAAAGAAGAATTTTTTATTTTAATTACTTTACTTTTTATTTTTTAATTTGTAATTATTTATTACAAATGCTATTTTATTGCGCTGTGTTGGAGTACAAGAACGATATGACAAATGAACATGCACGAAGTGCATGATTTTCATATATTATCGTAAGTTGCTATATGTCAAGTATAGAAACTTAGTTGCAAAAACTGACTTTCCATGTGAAGTTCAAATGAAAAAAGGAAATAAATCCATTCTATAACGTTAGTTCCTAAAATAAATTCGTAAAATGCTCACTATATATGAATTGCGTTGATTCTAAAGCACAAGCTAAAGTTCGATTTCCACACTGTACAATATATTAAACAATGTAGTTGCAGCATTGCACTAAATATGGAAATGCATAATTATTCTATATATATATATATTTAACATTTTCTGAAAAATCACCTGCTTTTGTATTTATAAGCATGCAGAAGCACACCTAGTGGATTGATAAATGATAAACAGAAATGTATTATTTGTGTGCAAAGTGTGAACAATGTGAATGTACATGTAAAAATACAAAATGTAGAGATTTTTTTTCAAAATCGTATTTCTGATGATGGAAAGCGCCGTCTATTTTGATGATGGAAAGCGCCGTCTATTTTGATGATGGAAAGCGCCCTCTATTTTCATCTACACCTCTTCGCCTCATAGCATCATTTTTTAATCTATACTTTGTTTGCATGGGCAGAAGGAACTGGATCTTTACGCGCGATATTAAAATGGGTCACTTAACTACCATTGTTTTTGTAAACTATCCGAAATTAGCAGCTTAGTAAAAATTCTAAAAAACAATTTTGTAAAAAAATAAAAGAAAAATAATGTTTTTTTCCTTTCCTTTTTCAAACTTTACCCTAGACAGTGTCTAAATCACAGATTAAACACCTCCACCAGAGTAAATAGTAATTTTCTTTGTTCAAAACGGGACCACTTCCGTTTATTCCTTCCTCATTTACTTTGCTATTTCTAAAATTGCAAAATGAGATGCAAGCGGTGATTAGAAATGAGAAAGATCTAAGGCACTAATATCGCACGTACGATCTCAATATGTTCTTATGCCAGAAAGGTGTAATCACACAATACAAAATGCGAAGAAAAATTCCGTCAAAAGTGTTTGATGGAAAGTTAAGGGAGGTATCATGTATGATGCCGCAGAACATTTTCTTTATTGCTTAAAATAACTTTTCACAATCAATTAATTTTTCAGCGGCCAAAATTTAATAACCGTGCTTCAAAATCCAGAACAATTAAGCATATAAGAAGTCAAAGAACATAAAAAGCTCACAAGTGTACTTTGGTAAGAAATATTCTACAATAATGGTATTATTTAGCAGAAAGGCAAGAAGTAATCAAACGAAGTTTAAATGGACATTATTAGAATCAATTTTAAAGAATATTCCTTGTACTTCATTAAAAAGTTTCGGTCATGGAACTTCGAATAATTCACGTTGCCTTTCAAAATGCAGCTTTCGCACTAGAGCAGTATCAAGCAAATCCCTTCGAGAACATTCTGCCTAGTATCTGTATACTGTCGCATGCAAAATCCATCTTATACAGTTACAAGCTTTCCAGTACGCTTCAAAACATCGCTTTCCATGAACGTAATTCTAACAATGGCAATTTCAGGCCCTGATAATGTTCAGAGCCACCAAAACTCAAAATAAAACACTGCAATGCATTTTATCTTACCTCTATTCGGTTTCCATATACTCTATTTAAATAAAGTAAAATAACTTCAAAACAGTCATTAAAGGATACTTTATTTATAGAGGGAAAAATGGAAAATATACATTTAAACATAAGAATAAATTACATGGATGCGATGGCCTTTTATATCTTACCTGAAAAAGGTATGATGCTATTTAATAAAGTTTAACGGAAAGTGACTTAATATTGGATACTTTCCTAATATGTGATACTCCTTGAACCACCTACATGGAGGATCGTAAACTTCTAGCTCCAGATCCTGTTGAGTCATTATACATATTATCCGAAGTATATTAAGCTGGTTCACGCCCCAATGACAAATATGGTGGGTGACCCAACGTGTTTAAAAGTTTGAAAGGTTAATTTTTGATTGTCATTTCGACGTAGACGGTAAGTTGGTTTCAAAAATTTTTCTCATTGTCACATACTAAGCATTACATATAGTTTCATACTGATGTATCCTTTAATCAATTCTTTTACTTTTTCAATGACTTATTTGAAGATATTTCTGAAAACATGTCTGAGCCCAATAAGAGACACAACAAAATGCCTAATGCGAGGTATCCCATATTATGACCTTATTTTGGACTTGCTAATTTAGAAGATCTAACTTTTCGTTTGTCTGTAATTTCAGGTGATCTTAAGGTCTATCTACAATAATGGTAAATTTTGATTTACAGAAAGATCCCAAAAGGAAAAGGGAGTTCAAAGAAGCAATTTTAGCTGCAGTTAATATTGTCAAAGAAAAGAGAATGGAGTATCTCAGAGCCTCAAAAAACTTTGGAGCACAGAAAGGAACCATTGAAAGGTTATCAGACACATATAGGAACTACAAAGCTTAGGCATAGGGTGAAAACCAGCTTTGAATATATATATGGATGAAGAATTGAGGAAATATTGCCGTACAACGACAAAATGGCATTTCTGCTTACAATACTCAGATATTAAACATATAGCATTTCAACGAGAGTTGAGGAATGGCATTCCTCATCCGTTTACCAATCACAGAAAGGCAACTGGGCAGTGGCTACGTGGTATTTTAAAACGGAGCCCCAATTTCTTATTGAAGAAAACAGAAATGTTGTCATCTGCTAGGGCGAAGGGCTTCAACGCAGACAGTGTCAATATCTTATCCAAGTTGTATGAGCTGGAATTAAGAAAGGTAATTCATACAACACATAATCTGTTGAACGTGGATGAAACTGGCATCAAAATTGTTAAACACAAGAAGGACAAAGCCATAGATTTCTAAGGAAAGAAATCAAAGGAAATCCTGATTTCTGCAGAAAGAGGTAAACTGGTTACGGTTGGGGCGTGTGTGAATGCCCAGGTATTCTATATTCCTTCGATTATTGTATTGGTTCTAATGAACATGTTGTAATGATCAACATTTTAGACTGATATTTATAAAACCTCTCTTACCATTACTCTCTGAAATTCATTAAACCTAAAAGAAGTCAATTAATGCCAAAGATTAGCACCTTACTCGGTTTACTAGTCAATTAAATGTCACAGACAGACATTAAAAATTAAGTCTCTAAATGAAATAGTTGTTTCAAGCATGTGTTTATTTTCAAGTGCGCATGCTTAATGTTTCTAATTGATTTAGAGCGAGTAATTAAGTGACCTAGAGTTTTACTAGAGAAAACTGATTCATATAAGACTATCTCATATTAAGAAGACTTGGTGTCTCGTATCGGGCAACCTTTTCTACCAACAGCTGATCCGGAACATTTTGTAAAAAACTTTTTGGTTATATTTGCAGTGTGTTTTTCCTAAAAATAATTAATCCTACCACGCAGCTTTAGTCACCATGTTGAAAATCTAAAAGAAGCTTGTTAAATTATTCAACAGATAGTCACATTCTCAATTTTTTAAAAAAAATCTCATCTTAAACATTGTTTAAATTTTGTAGTGTATGTTTAAATTTATTTAAATTTGTTTTAATTCCTAATTTAATTTATTTTATTATCTTTATGCTCTCATATTAAGTCTGTTTCCCTCAAACGTTGAAAACAAATAAATGTGTGCTACCATATTCCAATAAAAAAAAAATACAAGTAACTTGTTCAAGTGAAATATAATTTTAAAGTCAAAACTATGCATTTTAATCAGGAAAAGGTATTGAAAAAGTTGACATTTTTAAGGCAATGATTCAAAAATTCGACAACTATTTCTAATTTGTTTAGCCCGCCACACAATGAAGACAAATTTATTTTTTACGAAGAAGTCCAATTATTACTGTCTCTGTCATAACTTCATTTCGTTATAGAGAAAGTTAAAGAAGATATTTATAGCGGAAAATTAATCAACCTAATCCATCTTAAGCCATTGTTTTGCTTTGTCATATTTTATCTAAACCTATAAGAAATATAATGTAATATTTTGTGAAGTTTTTCCAAACAATGCATTTAAATGTTTTAGATAATCTTTACAGAAACTCGAGTAAGGAAATATATAAGTTAACTGAGAAAAAAAAATATTATCTTAAAAATTTATCTATTCATGAATATTTTTCCATCCATATCTGAAATATTATGGTTTCTTAGAATGTTTTTATTTTGATAAAGCATGAAATGAACAATAAATAATAATGGTAGACGAAAAAAATAAAAACAAAGCTTATGTAGTAAATATAAAAAAAACGACTTCAAATAAAATGCTAACGACTACCCCATTTATTTATACAGAAGATGCTTTTCAAGTTTGCACATTATTTTGTAGTTTTATGAGCCGAAAATAGCACTTTTGAAAGAAAGGTCTGGATTATTCCCCGCTGAAGCAAATTACTAAAAGAATGCTTTTGTAAATTGAGGACAGTTTAAGCCCTATCTATGAACAATCAGGGATCCTACCCTAATTTCAAAAAAATGCTTTGACCTAGTTTGTTTACTGAAATGTGTTTATAGACAATTCTTCCTTTATAAGCTCTTACATAAACATCCAGCCATTAAAAAACATAAAATGCAACAGGATTCTTTGATATAATTCTTAACTCGTAACATCGTGTTTTAAGTTTGATATACGTTATAAAATAAATTTATAGTAATTGCACATCTATTATTATCGATTCATTCACGAATGAATTTTCCTATTCGTACTAAATGAATATTAAAGCAGGGTGCTGTTTGATTTGCTTTTATTTCAAAGAGTATGAATGATTTTTCGAGATTTTTTTTATCTGTATACAGTTTAGCTTCTGCATGACATTGTTGTAGGTTTCATGAAAATTATATTTCTGTAACATTTTAGTGTCCACAAGATTAACACTTTTTTCATTTACTTCAGTGCGTGCGACATATATGAGACAGATATAATTTAGATCTTAGAATGGTAGTAATTATCGAGATAAACATGAACTTTCTTACGATATTTTCATTCTTGAAAAAATAGAGATTATTCGAAAAATTCATCAGTAATATTATAGCATAATATATGCAGCATTATTTTTTGCAAATCCGTCATCCAAATATCTTGTATTATTCAGCATTTTTTTAAAAATTTTAATGGTAAATTAGAAGGTGCTAATGAAGTTTTATTACACGATTCTTAGCTGAAACGAATAATATTTAACTAAATTAAAATAATTGCTTCTATATCATTTCTTATACATATAACTATTGCCTAGTGATTCATATCATTTTTTGGGGGGGAGAGGTTGTCATATTCGTTACAAAAATATTTAATTATTTCTAAAGTTTTCTTTCTAAAATGTAGTGTGGCAATACGATATTTGTCTTACGAGTGTTGCTTAGCAACTCAGGATGAAAAATGTTAGTTTTTTTAAGAAAAAGATTGGTATTGTAGAGAGACCGAAATGTAACGACTGTTATATATAGTTCCAGCGACTGAATGGTATTGTGGTGAAAATTATGTTAAAATGGAAGCGTTTTTTTTATAAAAAGTCTGTTAATTCATCCTGCAATACAGTACAGACTTTTAATTGGAGGTCCTATATCATTTCTTATATATATAATCTATTGCCTAGTGATTCATATCATTTTTGGAGGGGGGAAAGGTTGTGACATTCGTTACAAAAATTCATATCATTTTACATATAATATGTTGCCTAGTGATTCATATCATGTAGGACGAAAAGGTACATCGTTAAAATTTTGTTCTATTCAGTTCTGTTGAATATCAAGGTATCTTATCAGAGGATTTAATACGTAGGTTGTTCTTTAAAATGCATCTCCAGTGTTCCTCCTTCAGTGAAACAAAGTGACAGTGAATCTTGCATTATTACATTACATTACACCACCTGCATCCCCGTGTTTAGAGCCATTTGGCTCCTTTCCGGTTTGGATGGATGGAGGTGAATTTTATTTTTTAAGAAGGGACAAAAACAAGTAACAGGTAGCCGGAAGTGTGTGTCAGTCTGGGTGGATGAATGCTCAATTGTGAATTTTGCACAGATATTCCTTTCTTTTTATTTTGTTTCAGTTTCTTTTAGATACACTGACGTCCCGTTTAGAAGCTACGCAAAGTTATTTTAGGACAGACTTTGTAATTCTGAACTACGGTCAGAAGGCGAGAACAACTTCAGTGGTGTAGTCGCAAAATTAGCAGTGGCGGGACGCTCTAACCTCAACGACAAAAATCTCGCTATTTTAAGGGCGTTTCTACAATTTTTCTTATTTATTTTTTGTGAAAAAAAGCAGTGTCGGCTCCACTACACCCCTGCGTAGCTCCCAGAATTTACAAGCGTGAGAACGTTGGTTTGAGGTTTTTTGCCACCACAGCAAAGCATGTGGAGAAACCTACCTTGCAGGAATCAGTCTATAATTCTACACAAGTTCCAAAATTATTGTATTTTACACAGATGAAAAAACAATTTCAGATCTGGAAGCAAGTACCAGAAAAGTGGGAATAAACAGATTTTATAGCAGAAAGAAAGAAACGTATAAATTATGTACAAGTTTCCTGTAAAATTCCACTAAAAGAATGCTTTCCCATAATTTCTATCTAAACGTTTGTTTCAAATGTTGCAGCGAATAACAAAAAAAAAACAATAATGGGTATATTTCAGATTTCAGAGAAGAGTTTCAGCACTTTTCAATGAAAAGCAAATTCAAATATCTATTTAAAACTTTTAAAAAATTTTATAGGATATCACAACAAACCAATGGGATTCTTCTCCCTTGGATTTTCGTGCAAATCTTCAAAATATGGCAAGTTTTGATATACTGAATAATTCCAAAATTATGTTTTCGCCCTCAGGAAGTTCTAAAACCTCGAGATTAACCCACTAATGCGTAGCGTTCCGTTTTAGATACGCTTCTGAACATGCATCATAAACTCACAGGAATTATTTTTCAACAACTATTTTACAAAAATGTATGTAATGTATGTATGAGTATTAATTTCTTTTATATCCAGACCATGGATCAGACTCCTATTTTAAAATCAGACTCGGAAAATAGTCTTTTGCAATGCAAAGGAAAAGAGGATAAGTTTGTTCAATTATTTATCAATTGATTTGCTTGCATGCAACAAATATTTCAATAAATATATTTGTAATAATATGTTTTTCTTCTGGGATATCACATAGTTTTAGATTTTAATAGG
Organism: Araneus ventricosus; assembly: GCA_013235015.1. NCBI lineage: Eukaryota > Metazoa > Arthropoda > Arachnida > Araneae > Araneidae > Araneus > Araneus ventricosus. Next base: position 49,134 of record BGPR01000375.1, on the reverse strand, counting down.
TTTTTCTGCATTATTAGGACTTCGTCTAAACAAGGACGCTAGGCTTACAGGTCCAATAAAACATAAATTTTCCACGCAGGATTTTTAGTAATATTCTGGTTGATTTTAGGGCATGTAATATAAGTATACAAAATGTTATTGAAAAATACTACTTGGCCATTAATGGGTTAATCAAAATCTCGAGTTCGACTTTCCCGAGGTTTAAATACTTCGTTTTGTGTAATTTGCATAAGAGAAAACCGAAATAAAATACTATATTTAAAATAACATTTTCGTACTAAAAATTGCAGTCATATTTTCCATACAGAAGAAAACCTCTGCTAAGGAGTCCATTTGAAAATCTTGGCCAGAAATCCCCTACTGTTCTTTTAAATAAATGATAGACGGTGATTAACAATACCCTTTTAACCTATTCTCACCTTCCCGCCTGTACACTGGCGTGGTAACTCATCATTAGCGATTGCCAAGTCATGTAGATTCATAAAGATTAGATTTGTACAATTAACTTCTTTCATGAAGCTGCAGCTACACGATAGCTACTGTGGGAAGAACAAACTTTAAAAAATACGTACTTATATATGTATATACTCATTAATGAGGTTGCAGCAGACAACTTTAGAATACACCTTCTAATGCAGTCTCATATTCATACCAGATGTGAAAAAAATCAGAAATATTCGTTATTAGTTGCGAAAAATACAAATTTATACTTTATTTTACGAAATTTCGAAAACAGAGATATTAAAATAAAAGCTATAATGGCTGCGAAATTGATTTTTAACGTAGAATTTTTAAATGATTTTACTGTACAACTGTTTCATAAATAGGTAAAATGATTAGACACGTACCAGAATTTTCCCACAGATTTAAACACCAAATTATCGAAAAAAAAGACTTCCGAAGAAATGAAGATTCTAACTATATTTACTAAAAATCCATTAATACCCGACATATGTATTTATGAGTCTAATATCCTTAAAGAATAAGTTCCAATATGAAAGAAGAGCGAAAAAGAAGAAAGATTTTCCAAAAACCATCTACAATATTAGAAATTAAACAAGTAATAGCACAACTAATAACCTCTTCTATTTCTCTTTATTACACAGCTTTAAAATCTATGTAAGAAATATAAAGAAATAAAAATTACGACTTCAGCACTATTTTTGATTTTATTTTTTTTTACTTTACTCCCTCATTTCTGCACAGTTCTTCTGCATGAATGCAGCATAGTAAAATAATATCGGTATATTGAGAAATGAAACAATTACCGTTTGAGAACTAGATCTACATACTTCGAATTCATGATATTATCTACCTAACAAATATATAATTACTCTATCTGTTTAGAGGAAAATGTGATCAAATCTTTAAAACACCGTTCCTTTATTCAATTGGGAGTATTGGGAGCTTATACAATTCACAACAACATTTTAATTCTGAATTGTATTTCGAAAACTAATGAAAGCTCTAAGATTTAAGTCATGCTTATTTAAAGCGATATATCATGCAAATTAGATCTACGGTCAAGCTTTTAAGTAGGTTCTGAATTTCATCCGTATCATTTTTCCCATCCAACTTGCCTCTTGAGTCGCAAAGGATTTGAGAATTTATTCTGATTAATAAAATAGAGATTCTTCTTCTCTCAGATATAATCAAATATATCGCGGTTCCCATTCCATTAATCGGCTTAGAATCATTTCGATCAATTAGGTATTCGACGTTTTAGTTATTAGTTAGTTTTATAAACTTTTATATAACTCAACTTGTAAAATGTTTGCAAAGATGAAATATCGCAATTGATTTTTCATTCACTTTCTGATGTTCTGGAGTTTGTACACTTGCGCATTTTTTATTACAAAACACTAATTTAACATTTTAAGAACTTCATTACTAGTTAATCTAAAAATTTAATTAAATTTTCTTTCCATACCAGTGGCGCCATCTAATAGTGTATTTGAGAAAAATTTCATTCCAAGATTCCATAATATCCATAATAGTTAATTATAAATTAAAGACTAAAAATTAGAAAAAATTAAAATAAAAACGTAATCTTTAAATCACTAATAAAAGTGTGTTTTCAGAACTGTTTTTATTAAATTTATTTAATCAATATGGATTTTGATCTCTTTTTGTTCAAAATATTTGCAAGAAATTTACAGTTCTGGAAATACTGATCTTGATGCTTGAATATTTGAATGAATAATGCGATTACAATTATTTGAAAAATAATGTTGATAAGTTTCGAACAAATTTACAACTCGGTACTTTCTTCAAGTAATTTGAAATATCCATAGGTGCAAAAGTGAAACCTCCTTCAAGGAGGAGTCCAGCTTACGATGCACAAACACATTCTTTCTTACAATTTGTTTCAGACGGTCTTCCGAATTGTCCAATAATGAAAGAATTGTTTTAAATGCAACCACAACATAAATCTAAATAAAAAATGGTGAACCTTTTTTGAAAATTGAGTCAAATTTTGTTCATTTTTTAATACTACTCCGTGGGTCACTAAGTCAGAGACGTCACTTAGAAAGGATGAGAAGAGGGTGTAATAAAAAAGGTACTAATAATTTGGCAATACTGAAAATTTGTTAACATAAAGATTTGACAGTTGAACCTCTTTTTTTTTTTTGGTTCTCCCTTTCTCTTAAAATCCTCTAAAGCAAATTATGCTTCCTTTTCGTTTAACAACTTTTACTTTTGCAAGTGAAGAGCAAAAAATAAAGCTTGACGTCAAAAAATTGATAATAAAAATTGATGGGGTGGTACTATGAATTACCGCACCAGGTGACACCATGCCCCGTGCACTAGTACTCTACACTGAGTATTTGAATGAACAAAGAAATGAAGAAAGGCACATACGTATTATGAAATATTCTTTATTAATAAACGTAGTTACAGGTATGTGTAAGTATAATAAAGTTGATAAATGTATATTTAATGTGAAATCTGGAAAGCATCGTCCATTTGGAAACATTTTTTATTTATGAATTTGACATTCGACTTTAATTTAATATTCTCGATTGTCTGGTCTCTTTTATGGTATAAAATATAAGTTCGTAAAAATCAACTAGCGGGTCAGTGTCTGACCGAAGGGTCATAGGTTTGGCCCCCCTGATCTAGATAGTGAGATATGCATACTTTTTTCAAACTATTATACTTCACCTGGACTATCTTGCAGCCCATTCTGCAATTAAATAATGAGTTGAATTACACGACTATATTACTCTCAGTTCTAAGATAACGTTGCTTATAAATACTGGCTCCAATAGTAGTTGTTTTGGGACTGTCTATGTATTGTTAGAATATATCTCTGTTTTAAAAAAATTACAAATGGGAAATCCTTTATCTTTATAGCTGAAATAAATTTACTGATATTTTGAGTTGTGTCTTTCTTTCCACACATTCTGCAGACACGAAATTTCCAAGAAAAACAGAAAAATGGGGCAGTGATTTAATAACCAATCCCATCCTACGTTATTCAGACAACACCAAATAGTTTGGTAATGTAAAAACAGATCTTACCATTAAAATAAATTTCTTTTGGACTTCTGTGTTTTATTATCCCATTTTAATGGTATTTAGGTTTCTCATTTCGATAAGTATATGATTAAAAAAGAGGGATTACGTTGTATTATTTCTTTAATTTGCCATTAATACTATCCATTTAATGCCTTGGAAATGCAATAAATGTAAAAAGCAAAACGACATGTTGCAGTCAGTCCATTAAAAATATTTTGTTTATTCAAGAAGAGATATAATTTAACAAAGAAGGATTAGTGAAACTCAAACCAAGAAATCTCAAATGATTTTGAAAGATCGAAAGAATCCTTACTTTCTTCATTGTTTATTCTGCAAGATTTTGAAACTAGATCTTGCCTAAACCTTTCAAAATATGTTTTTGTTAAGTCATATAGTTAATCAGATCTGCCGTCTTTGGTAAAATCCTTATTTATTTAAAACATAATACTTGGAAAATTATTTAGTATTGTTCAAAATTAAATTAGTTTGTCTAGATAGTAGTCTTTCGATAAACAAGGTTATTTTAATTGATGCCAATGTTTATTGGAGTGAAAGTGTTTTTTTATCAGATACTCCTCTGAAATTGTCATAATAATTTCTATTTGTTGTTTTTATAGTGAGTTAAAATTTTTAAACTGAAAAATCAATATTTAACAATGTTGTCAGCTGAGCACAAATAGGAGATGAAACATAAAATTATGTCTGCTATATTTTAGCTTAAATGCTTTAAAATTTTCATACAATCTATATAAATCGAAATCTTCCTTGTCTCTCTTTATATGCAATGCTTATGAATAAGGCAAAATCAAAGATAACTACTATTTGTATTCAAAGCCGTACATTCACTGTTCTAAATATTATATGGAATAATTGAAATAGATTTCCATTTTAATTGAGACAATAAGGTTAAATTATTCAATGATTGTAGATAACATTTCTGCAACCGTGGCTCACCACATTGTTGAGAGTTACACAAATAAGTTAGTTTTATGATTACTTAAAATTTAAATTGTATTTAAATTTGAATAAGAGAAAAAGGAAAAATATTAATACTCAGTGTTTAACAATTTGTACATAGCGACCGAGAAAATGCTTCTAATTTGACAATTTTGTTGAATAAGTCTGTCACATTTTCAAGTCTGAGGATATATTTGTGTACCGTCATTCTATTCACACAACTTGTTGATTGCTAAATCTCTTCTCCCATTTATAATAAGTGATTGTGGCTTTCAATTGTAATTGCGTTTTTCAGATAAATACATTGTCGCTTCACAAGCAACACCACCTATCTCATTTTTTGGAATTTCAAAGAGGAAGGAAATACTGATTTTTTGTAATAAATAACTGGTATTTCTGAATTTATTTTATCATCTGATATAAACATGCAACCGAATGTTCGTACCGCATGAGAAAAATATTTAGAAATATTCATTATTGTTTGCGAAAAACAGATTATTTTCTTCCTCTTTGAAGTTCCAAAAAATAAGTGGTGTTGCATATTGTTACAAAGCTATAAAGTCGTTTCCCTGAGATGCTAATCTTGGCGACAAACTTGGAGACTTGGCGATAAATTTGGCGAACTTGGCAACAAATTTGGCGACCATTTTGGCGACTTCGCGGCAAAGTTGGCGACTTTGGCGAGAAAAGGAATTTTCTAGAAGGACCTCGAACTTTCAACCTATTTCTACTGGTTTCATGCACCTTCTAGAGATTACGACACTTCCTACGTAATGAAGTCTCTTCCTGTTGAAAAGTATAAAGGTAAGCTCTCCAGCCAAGAAGAGTCGGTTGGAATTTGATCAGCAAGCAAGCTGGTGAACTAACAAGAAACATTTGAGTGCTGTGTTAAGATTTATTGGTAGTCTCTGTTGTGAATTTTTACTAGTTCTACGTTTCTTTGCTTGGAATATTTGTAAAATAAAGTGCTTTATTTTTTTAATCCTGCTTATTGGATTGCATTCACGTACATCCACAAGACAATTTGGTTAAAATGTTAAGCGACGACATTATACTTCAAGGAACTACATTGCGGAATATTATATCTAATAAAAGTCATAATTAAATTATTAGCAAATTATTAAAAAGATTGCTGCTTATTTCCTAATTAATTTGTACCATGTAAAATATTCAAGCATATTTTAAATATTCATACGCGAACTGAATTTCACAGACGCAATAATATTCAGCAATATTAATAAAAGATACTTCACGGATTACGAATTCGATCAACGTATCAGAGAAGTAATTCAGTTAATTGTAAACGAAAAAATAATTAATAAAGTTGTGTGTGAAAGCAGAAAGCAATTTTTTATTTTATTATTGTTATTCAGGATATATAATTAACCAGGTAGATGCTTCAGCGATACGAAAAATCTCTTCAGTTAATTAAATTTCTCTTAGAGTAGTTGCTTTTCGCAGAAATCACTCAAGATTAAATGTAGAAAAAATAAAATTATAATAAGAATTTGATTAGAATTTCAAGTACTCCGGAAACGAACTAAACATCTGCACACAGAACAACTAAGTTTTGACATACAAATTGACTAAAACTTCGCGCAAATATGCAATTATTTTTTTAAATCTTTTATGCGACCTGCATTTAAAACGTGATATTGCTAATAACTAATTAAAAGCATTGATTCATGGAAAAAGCGCTTTAAGGAATTTTTAAAAAAAAATACTAGAAACTTCTGCTGTTAATTACGCTAATATGAAAATAATTAGTTCTGCAATCCATCCGCAAACACATTTTATTAAAAATCAATAAATTGAAAGAAAACAAATTCTTTATAGTTAGTTTTTTATGAATTTATTTTCAAATATTTTTAACTAATGAATTCTTTGTTAAAACAAAAGTTTTCTATGAAAATTAAAGGAAACAGCTTTTTTTTAGTTATTCGAAGAAATATTTGCAGCTAATTTTTTAGGAGGGTCTGTGTTTGATGACATAATCTACTAGTAGGCAGAATCGGACTTTTTTCAACATGGGGTCACAATTGCGGGATATTTCATTTGTTCTATAGTTATCTCAATGTCAGCACTACTTATTAAAAGGTAAATAATTTTGAAACTTTCCATGGACCAAATTGATGAGTTATCAAGGTATTTTGATAACTCATAAATTTTATCTTTAATTTTTGTTAGCCCATTACCTTTAAATTTTACTAATTTTGAGACACATGCGTTCGAATTGTCTGTGACGGCTACTCGAGGGGGAGAGGGGGCAATCGCCCCCCTCCAATTTTTGCGGGGAAAATGAAATTTTATTTTATTTTAGTGGCCCAAAACTAGTAATGCCCGAGGAAGTTAAACAAGTAGTTACTGGTGCTTAATTTTTAACTAACCCTCAGACATTCACACGAGAATTTAAAACCGGATGTCTTGCAATGCGTAAAAATGCAGAGAACCGTCGAACTTGTTATCAATGTTACTTGTCTACCCCCTCGTTAAGACGACTCCGTACCTCTTAATGACCACTTGTCAAAAGGGTCGAAAGAACGTCTTTGTTCAATCAATGTCATTGATCACTACGACATCTGTTAGAGGGAAAATAGAACCAATTTTAAAATTATCTAAGCTTTTTCCAGCTGCCTAAGTAGGCATCAGTGGAAATGTATACATTTACACTTGTTTTGAAAACATTGTCATCAAAATACGCTCCATAGTGTCATGTTGAAATAACAATGTTTTATATATATATATTTCTATAAAGGTACAAATTCTTATTGACAGATTCAAATTCTGATATTTCCATGTTTATTTTATTCTATCAATTTTTCTATTGTGAATTCAATATATTTAATCCACGTTTAGTTTCATTTTAAAGGTAATAATTGATTAATTCACTTTGTTTGATTTAAATTGCTTAATGCACATTCTTTATTAATTCTAAAAGTACGTATAATTGTCTGTGTAATTTTCTCAGTTAAATTTAAAAGCCTCCATTCCTTAGTTTCTTGTTGTTCTACAAAACACTGCAAGTAACAGCAGAAACAGATAACAGCTGCATCCTTTTTATCCCCCCCCCCATCAATGCACGTGTAAGCAAATTTTTGAACCGACAAACTCGGTTGGTATACAATCCTACGCGCTTTGTCGGAGAAACGATCCACAGATTTCCTTGCCTGTTGTCATTTCGGAGAGGATGTCGCTTCTTTTAACCAGCGGAAAACGGGTCAAGCAAGATGTTGACCAGATGGAGTTGACATGCCTCTCTTCATGTCTCCTTTGACAGGTTGAACACTAAATTTCTTAAAATCCCCTTTTTACCCAATTAAAGTTGAAACTCGCTCTTTGTCAGCGATAAGGCTGCCTCGTTCTGATTGGGTAAAATGTGGGCAGTCTACGGCTTACTCTATCCACTCAGATTCGACTTGGCGAGGTTGGCTTTCCTTGGCTAGAAAAGTTTTAATTCTAACCGTGCCTTTGCCCGTTTAAAAAATTTGGCGGTTTGGCGTTGCTTGGCGATCCTCCCCGGGTGATTCAAAATAGCTGATGCATGATGGAAGGACAGAGAGATTTTGACAGATTTTTTGAGAGAGAGATTCTGGCTGAGAAAGAGGAAGAAAAGAATTTATCATGCCGAGAAAAAGGAAAGGTATTCGAGGAATCCTAACTTGACTCGCGGTGTGACAAGAGGCAAATGTATGAGTGTCACTAAAAGAACTGATTTTGCGTGAGCAGTAGATGGTAGTTGACTTACGTCCGATGGTACGCCAAGACTCGCATACACCTGCCCGATGTCAAGGAGCTGACTCGCTTGAATATCCCGACCGT
>BGPR01000375.1:2795-40826 GCA_013235015.1 Araneus ventricosus | reverse complement strand
CGATGTCAAGGAGCTGACTCGCTTGAATATCCCGACCGTTGGTTCCATAGTGCAACATCGAAAGAAGTTTTACCTTCAAAAGAATCCGAGCTGAGAGCGACTGTTTGCTATGCCGAATCTCCACTGTACAGTAAATGAATGGTTGCCCGCCACACACAAGAATCCATCTGCTGGAGCTGAAAGGGGTGATGTCTTCCAATGAGGTAGCTGTCCAAATGGTTCGAAAGGGCCTAAATCCCCATGGTGTGTCGTCCTGCAGGAAATAGCCAGCCAGACTCTAAATGATGACCGACCAAGGCCTGTTTGTTTCCCCATGGAGTGTCGCCATGCCAGCAACAGCCAGCCACACCTGTCAGTTAAGTGTGTTTTAAAATTTTTGAAATTTAAAAGTTTAAGCCAGAAGTGAATCCCATAAATTGTTATGTTGTTAAAGAGATTGTTTTTGAAAACTTATTTATCTTTGCCAGAGTAAATTCTCATGTAAATGTAGTGTATGGATAGTCAAGAATTTTAATGTAATTGTGTAAAAATCTAAAAGAATTGATTTTAAGCTGAGCAATAATACATGATTTAAATTTTACTAAATGTGTAAGGATAGCTAACAAATAAAAATGGTAAATTTAAAGAATAACTAAAAGCAAAGTGTGCTAGAGTGTATCACAACATATGTCCTATTATTGAAGTGATATGTTTTTATTTAATAAGTAAATGCTTACAAGTGGAAGGGGCCTCTCCATATAAAAATGTATTGACTATGTTTTGAATTTTGTAGTGTCATATATTAGCCAAGATATACAATTCAATACAATTCAAGATTTTAAATAAATTTGTATATTATTTCTATTTATGTGTCTGTCATTTATTTTATCTCAAAGCACACTGACTTCAAGGGAATTTTGCTTGGTCTGAATTTATTCATTGATTAAAATGATAAACCTGGAGGTTATTGCAAAATTTCTATACACAACGCATTTCCGATTCTTTTGGCCATTAACTTTAAAAGGTTATTTATTCGAGTGGTGTTCTAATAAATCTTTGGTTTAAATCAAAATTTCTTTTAAAACCACAACACCACAATAGTGAGCGTCTTCTTTCATTCTGAAATCGTTTTGAAGGTTCGTGATTGAACCATAAAGTAAAAGACAGAGGATACTGTACCACGATGGCTAATGACCTGAAAGTGGGACTCTTGTGGTGAATCCACGTGGTAGTTGATCAACTACGTTGATACTCATGGGTTTTCTCATGGGAACAAGAATTATTCAACGTGCCCTCGAGCAGTTCTTTACTAGACTTTGGTCAGATCAGTATTCAACATAGCGTGGAAAGTACTCATTTCTCTGGTTCATGATTTCGATGAGCGCAATGCCTGGTTATTTCGCTATAGTCTAAGACAGGAGATTGTGTCGAAGCAGAAATATTCTGTTCAAATATGGTAGTTATTTTCAAACTGCATTAGGATAATTGCAGGAATATTTCACGGGGTGGAATAATAAGGTGGGTCGTCTTTTACTGTACTGTCCAGGGCCGGATTTACGTATTTTTGCGCCATAGGCCAAAACATATTCTGCGCCCCCTCTCAGAAAGTTAACATGCAATTTTAAATTTGATGTACAATAGTTCATCTTTGAAACATATAATCACTTAATAAAATCTTAATAATCCTTGGACCATATTACATTTTAATTCAAAATTATACTACTTGCGAAATAACATAAAATTAACACCTGCAAAAATACTTCATCGAATTTCTTGAAAGCGAGTGAAATGCCTATTAGAACTTCTTTGTTCGCGCTTTTCTCCGTGGATAGGCTTGAAGGGTCACTGAAATGGAAAAATCTTATTAATCGATTCCAACGCGTGGAAGTACAAGGGCAAGAAACGGTGGGGTCCACAAAAGACGAAAAAATGTATCACTCAATAAATTTAATTCAATGAATGTAATTTTCAAAAACTTCATTTTATATGCCCTTTTCAAAATAATACAGAAAAATTTGTAAATATTTGGTGATTATTTCTTCCGAGTATGCGCCGCCTGACAGCTTTTCCCTAGACCATGGCTTAGATTGGCCCTATGGAAAATCTGGCACTGATATGGTCAATTTACTAAGTACAGTGTTTCCCTAAGCACTCTCGTTTATCATTAAAATTGTCTCAGTGGACGCGACTCGGGGAATAGGGGTGGCGCCCCCTCCGCTTTCTAAGGAAAAATTTAATTTTTATTTCATCTTAGATGTTTAAAATTAGGAATTACAGTCGACTCTCGTTATAACGACCCTTTGCGTCCCACAGCGTCTTTATAAAGAGTGGCCGCTATAGTGGATGTAATTAAAAAATGTACACATGCACGCTCATCAGTTCCGTAAAAATATGCTATTTTTAAAGAGATTCCAACTAAGTACTCAAATTATTTTTTATCATTGATATTTAAAATGTTATGAATTAAAAATAGATTTCTAAAATAGATTTTAAAGTGGAAAATAAAGGAATTTTGGAAAAATACCGGGAAGAGTGTCCGCTGAATTCGGACGTTGTATTGGGATTAGACGACACTGGACGGTCGTTATACCGGAAGTAAAATAACATAGAGTGCAAAGGGAAAGACAGTTGGGGATTTTATCACTGGTCGTTATAATGGAATGGTCTTTATAATGTGTGATCGTTATAACAAGCGCCGACTGTATATAAAAAAGTTTTTAATCAAAATTTTCCTAATTTTGCTAAATTTTCATTTATATTTAAAATTTAGTAATTAAAATTTAAATAATTGCTAATAATTAAAATTTAGCTAAAATAAAAATTTAGCTGATTTCGTAACTAAAGTTTTAAATTCTGTTGTCTATACTCCGAGGTACTTTTAGGTGTATAAAAATGTTTGCCACCCAATCGCCGCCACTGCGAATCTTTGCATTAAACAATACATAAAAAGGATATTAGATTAAAACACGTTTCATGGAAAGGTGAAATAATTGATGCAATCAAGTAAAAGAATAGAACACATCTGCCATATTTTCTTACTACTTTCAAGAGAAACAGGTCTATCAAGAGCAAAGACACATTTTATCGCTTTTAATTAGAAGTTCATATAAAATCAAATGGATTAAGAAAGCAAACAGTTACACATTAGAGTCATAAAAAATCACCGTAATTATATATAACATGAAATTATTTTAGAAAAAATTTGGAAAAAAATTGTTTTTATAGTATAAAAGTAACCTTATAACACATAAAAGTCCGACTCGTCAGAGAGAGTTTAAAGATTTGATAAATAAAATAAGTTAGAAACAACATTAGTCATTGTAGCGTTTTAAAAATTAAAACAAATTTTGAAGAGAGATCCATGACGAGACGACAAGTATTGTTTTAACAAACTAAGACTACATAGAATTATTCTTTCTTAGGAAGTAATAGTTTTTATGAGTGAAATTCAAATTTATTCCTGTATTTCCTTGCAGATTGCACGCATGAATTCTGTGGTAAATGGATCATACATAGCATACGAAGTGTTGCTAGAAAATAAACGAATTGTTTTTACTATAGCGGTACAAAGAGCGAGTTAATGATAAAAGGTGCATGATTGTGTCCACCATCAGCTCAAGTTTCAACCACGCATATCGTTTTGGTGGGCTGTTACCTTAGAAGTGATTCGTTCTTGCACGCCACTCCTAGAAAAGCATGATAGTTGTTGATAATAAGTAATTTGTTGACGTGAAATGCCCTTTAAACTTGGAAAATCCGTGGTAAAAATTTAAGGGCCCTTGCAACAAGTGAACAGACATGAGTGTCTGTCGCATAACTGCTTAAAAGTTTTAAATAGGGTTGAGAAAAATTTAGACCAACCACCTCCCTGGCCGGTTAAATTCATCGGAAGCATAGGTGAACATTGAAAACGTCCTTAAAATTTTTCGAGAAAATCTTCATTTAAGAAACAGAACAGTCAACCAAATTATAACATATGTGTTCTAAATGAGCTGGTACGGAGGAGACGATCTCATCTTCTGAAAAACAAATCATGGTTTCATCAGGACAATGTCCCAGCCCATAATACAATGTGTGTCAAATTGTTTTGGGCCAAGCACGGGATTCCCATCGTAGAACACCCACCCTATTCACTCCAAGTGACTTCTTTTTATCTACCACGATCAAGTCAGTGCTTAAAGCAACCGCATTTGAGACTTTATATTTGAAATAGTGTTTTTATGTATATCATTTTTGCCCCATGCATATAAAGCATTGCATAAAAATTTGATGCAAAATAATATACGAATATAAAAATCTAATAATACTTTCATGCATTTTTTTTACTATTTATTCAGATCAAAGTAAATTAGGATTAAAAACTGCTTACTTTTGAAAGAAAAAAAGTTAACTTTTATTGTATATATGATACTTTATGGTGTTGAAGTTTTTAGCTTTTTTTTCACCAAAAGCGATAGTTTAGCTTTTTCACCGAAATTGATAATATCCCTGAAATTTTAATTAAGGTTAAATTTTTAAATTTATAGTAATACAGTAGAGACACAAGAAAAAAATGTAACGAAGTTTCATTATTTTATTTCTTGAGAATGTGATCTTCTATTTTAATCAAAGTACATAAAAGAACATTTTACCGTTAATTTTGTGTGTTCAGTTTTTTGCTAAGGAAATCCTTTGGGGCACAACAGTATCTTTTTCAAACAATTTCCTTGATTTTCATCCAAAAACTTTAAACTTAATAACTGTTATGGTTAATTTTTTAAATTTACCTGATATCAAAAATTTTTTTCAAGATTGTAGGTTGAATGATGTTTATGTTTTCCTGATTTTAAAGCTCCTTCAATAATGGATAAAATACTCAAGGGAAAAAGTGTATGAATAGTTAATTTACATTTTAGTATATTTTGATGATACTTTTATCAGGAATTCCTCAATAATCGTAAGGGGATAATTAAAAATAGCTTTGCTATTCAATTTACAGGCTCGTTATGCTTGCATTACTTTCTACTCATAGTTTAAAATCTGACCCTATTAACAAGCTTTTTTCTTTAAAATACTTACTTGCTACCAGTTTCTATCGGAAAAGTATGAATCTTTAAGATGATTATATGCTAAATAATTCAAATGCTGCGATTCTTTATCACAAACTTTAAAAATTTCAATATATGTCATCTGCGAAGTTTATGTCGTAGAAGAGAACATTTTTGTTGACATGAATTTTTAAGAGAATTAGAGTTTTTCAACCGTAATACGTGAATTTCTTATACAGCATAGAGCACACAGTTTTCATGATCGTTTTTAATCAAAAATGTCAATGCCTATGAGCACCTCGCTATTCCTCAAAAGCGAATCAAAGTGTGAAGAGCCAGAAAGAAATGCTAATCATGTAGCGATATTTTATTTCTTTCCTATGATATGCCTTACTATGAAACGGAGGATAACACAAAGCATAACATATATAACGCTAAGTCAATGAAGCGGAAAACATACGAAAACAATTTTTTTATATCCTTTTTGCCAAATATACTTCCGAAGCTGGATTTAAAATTTCAACATTCAAATATATACCATAAAAGCCTTTTTAATTTTTATATTCTTTAGAAACTTCAAATTTATGAGTTTCTGAATGTTAAACCTTTTCATTAACATTCCAGTAAAATTTGAATACTTATTAATTATAAAGTATGCATTGAATATTCTAAATAAATTCAGATCAAATTGATGATGCCTTTCTTAACGTCATTTCTTCATCAAAGGAATCGAAAGATAACTTTCAAAGTATTAATTAAATAATTACTTTCTTTTATTGAAATAAATGCTTATGACATATTTGGTATTCATTTACTAAATAATAAGAAAGTTAAATTCAAGATATTTGTAAAAATAGCATTAATGGAAAACATTTTCCAGAGTTCATAATTTTAGCACAAATCCTCTAGACAAAAGTAACTTCGTAAATAAGAACTCATACTGGTTAAATTAACAGAAAAACATGTATGAAAAGGGTTAATACCCATTAATAATAAAGTAATATCAAATGTTTTTAAAAAATTACGTTGCTAATAGCTGTTTCAATATTAATTTGACCAAAGGAATCGAAAGACGCCTTTCAAAAATTTAATGAAATGATTTCTTAAATTAAATGAAATAAATGCTAGTTGACAATGCTTGTATTCAATTAAAAATTAATTCATGGTTGATGCTAATTACACAGTTAATTAATTATTAATACAATTAATTTATGCTCATGCGATGCACATCAAATGCATTGTGTCAGTTTAATCTTGAATTCCAAGTCACGTGTTACAGAAGAGAAGCTGAAGACAACGTGCAATGCCCAGTAACGCTTATCATATGATTGGTACATTACTCGAATTGTTGTTCGAATGTAAAGTATAAAAATGAAGGTAAAAAATAGCCTTACTAGAAAAATCTTGTAGTATACTTCAGCATTTTAATAGAAAGGCTGAGTTTAATGAAAAAATACAAATTACTTTTTTAAAAAATTTAAAGCAAACAATACAAAGTAAAACACACAACAAATGTGAACTATTTATCAAGCAAGGAATAGCAAACCTCTGAGATAAAGAACCTTATCACTCCCAATATTGATGTTTCAGTGAAATCAATACTAATAATAGTTAATCCTCCAATCTCGATAACGCGTGACGAATAGCCCTGCGCCCTAGAAACGCCCCTTCTCAGATTTGGGGCTGAATGTCCTAAGCCCCTCAAAGCTCCCTTTTCCTATTGGTCGAGCTATTGCACTGGAGACCCTAAACACTATCACTAGGGCTTTCCCCAGTTTTAATTAGTAGCTTCCGCGACTTCCGCGTAATAGGAAAATATTTAATTTATTGAGAGTCTCCTTATGGGAATTTTGAAAAGCAGGAAAGAGAAAACTGGATTAGAAATGATTTGAAATGTATAACATTCAGCTATTAATTCTTGTATATTTTTATTGATTTAAAAAACCTATGAAAACATCATAGGTAACATATTTGTTCCAACAAACGAAAAATCCAAACATACAATTGAAATGTTTCAGTTATACGTAACATTTTTTCCGTACGTCAAAATTTTTGGAGAAATGAATTGTTTTCCCAGCGATATCTCTTTAAATCATCGGTTCACAACCTTAAAGCTTTATAAGGGGCCTTATAAGTTTTAATCGTAGAACCCTTTAAACTATTTAGTTTTGTTCCCTTTCTTGCACAGAATTTTCGAATTTTAAATAATTAAAATTCATTTCCTGCTATTTGTATTCCTATATTAATTTTCAATGGAGATATTTTATTTTTAAAAAATGTGCCTTTTCGTTATTGTAGTAAAATATGCTAGTCTTCATTTCGTTTGTATAAAGAAATTATTAATGACAGGTTTTAGGTTTTAAAGGAATGCGCGAAACATAGTGTAATTTTTTTTTCACATCTTTAAAGCCAGATATATTGGGCAACTTATATTAAAAAATTCAGTTCAATATCATTAGTATTCAGAAAGATATCGGCATTTCAACTAGCATAATTTTAGCTCCTGTCGAAGAGAAGCTAAAAGATGAGGGGTTGCACACAAATTGATATTTTTTAAACTTATATCTTTAAATAGTTATATTGAGTTGTATAGTGGTTAGAATTTGCTGAATACCCATGAAGACATCTAACATTCGTAACGAATAAAAAAAATATATATGTAGAATTATTAAAATATTTTAAGAAAATAAATTAATTACATAAAAAATCGTTTCGCCATAAAAGAAATATATTTAAAAATATCGTTTGACCGTGAAATTGTAATATGTAACTTGTTAATAATCATGTAAATAATATAATTATAGTAATAAAATTTTTGTTATTTATAGTGCCTAATTAGCTGAAATTTAAGTTATGCACGTAATTGATGTCTTAATGGGTATTCAGCAAATTCTAACCACTATACAATTCAATATAACTATTTAAAGATATAAGTTTAAAAAATATCAATTTGTGTACAACCCCTCATCTTTTAGCTTCTCTTCGACAGGAGCTAAAATTCTGCTAGTTGAAATGCCGATATCTTTCTGAATACTAATGATATTGAACTGAATTTTTTAAAATAAGTTGCCCAATATATCTGGGTTTAAAGTTGTGAAAGAAAAATTACACTATGTTTCGCGCATGCGCAGTAAAACAGTATTTACTAAAACTGCTCATAATTCCTATAATATTCAAAACTTTATTTCCAAATTTTTACAAAATGCTTTTCTAACATATTGTCATCTTTTCTGCAAGTTTCGTATAATATAACAGAAAACTCTGCATGTTATAAGCAAAAAACAGGTGGGAAAATTTGAGATTTTTTAAGAAAACTTTTATATCTTCCCAAATATTTGTGTTGAGTTTACGAAAATTCCTGTAAATATTATGCATATTATACATTACCATTTCTAAAAGTTTCATCTTGTTATCAGTATTCTGTGAAGCGGGGTGGGCCAAAAACGTTTTTGTCTTCATCAGTTTGTAGACGGTCCCCTAATTGCCCTCAGGACCAAATCTTCGATGTAAAATGTGAGTTATTGTCTATTCTTAACATATCCGAAGTTTGAAGGCAGTCAGTTAAACCATTTCGGAGAAATTCTAAAAAATGTGAAAATCTGCAAGTGTCCGGATACTTTTGGGCATATAGTGTATGAAGTTAGTAATGACCAAATGTGAGAACTTAACTACGATAATGAAGAATTTCAACAGCGATTGAATGAGTTTATTCCACGGCTGAATCCAGAATTTAAAAAAAAAGTTTTTGATTTTTTTTTTTGAAACAGAATGAAAGTGGTGAAGGTGGTTTGTTTTTTCTGGATGCTCCTGGCGGTAATGAGAAGACTTTCCTTCTCAATCTACTCTCGCACAAATTCGGGAAGACAGAAAAGTTGGCTTCCTTCGGAATAGTCGCCACGCTGCCTGACGGTGAGCCAACGACACATTCAATACATAAGCTGCCATTGAATCTTGTCCATGAAGAAACACCAGTTTGTAAATTTACTAAGGTGACCAACTTTTAACCTCCAACAAAAGGAGGACATAAATAAATTGTACCTAAAATTATCTTAAATAAAAGAAACATTTAATTCATTGCAACAATAATACACAGTACAGTATAATATGATAAATGCACAATAAAAACAATTGTAATATCATTTAATGTACACTTTTAGAGGAAGGACAGAACTTACAAAAGGAGGACGGTTGGTCACTTTAATTTTACTAAAAATAATGAGCGATAGAGAATGCTACAGCATTGTAAGATGTTGGTTTGGGACGAAAGTACAATGTCGCACAAAAAGGAAGTTGAAGCGTTACATCGAACTATGAAAGATATTGATGACAATCGAAATATCATGGGAGGGTTGGGGATATTGATGACAGGTGATTTTAGACATATTCTACGTGTAATACCGACATGAAAACACGCATTTATATCACACCGGCAGATGAAATAAATGCGTGTTTAAAGGCGTCTCCGATATGAGAGCATTTCAAAAAATTTAATCCCACTACAAATATGAGAGTTCAGCAGTTCAACGGCACTGAATCAGGACCGTATGAGGCTACTCTTTTATAAATTGGTGAAGGTCGGTTTAAAACAGATTCAAACGGTATGATAACATTGAGTGGGGGATTTTGAAAAATTCTTCAGAACTGATAAGCAAGGTTTATCCTGAACTGCAAGCTAATATGGGGAATAGAGAATGGCTGTGCGAAAGGGTAATTTTGACACAGACTAATGAAATCGTAACTCAGATAAATGAAAAAAACTACCACAAATGTAGGGAGGTATAATATAAAATCTATCGGTAGATACGGTAATGGACAATGAACAAGTAACATCAAATCCTGCAGAGTTCCTTAACTCTTTAAAGTTGTCAGAGGTACCTTCTCACAAGCTGAGATTGAAAGTCGGGTTGTCTGAACTATTGACGCGTAACCTTGATGCACCGAAACTATGCAATGGCACACGGTTACAAATTACACCCAAAGGTCCAAACGTCGTGCAAGGTTCTATTAAGACAGTCATAACGAGTGTTTTAATTCCATGCATTCTTATAATACTGGCGGATTTATCATTCCAGTTCAAAAGGCTACAATTTTCTTTAAAAGTAGCACTTGGCATGACAATTAATAAAGTTTAAGGCCAGAAATTCAAAATGGTAGGAGTTCATATGTAGCGTGTTTACATATATCTATTACACAAAACCTCTACATCCTAGCAAAAGAAGTAAAACAAGAAACGTAATATACAAAAGTGTGTTAGCATAGATAAACAATTTACCTAACTATGTCAGCAAACAAGTACACTCCTGCAAGTAGTCCAATTATTATCAACCATCAGAACTTTTAATTTCCACTTTTAACATGAAACAAAACACTTATGTTCGTGAATACAAGAATATAATAATTCAAATTCTTCACGCACAAAGTCGCGCGAGTAACAGCTAGTAGTATAAATAAATCTACGTAAAGTTTGGCAGAATAAAGTTTATCTCTTGTATTTGTTTCTGCAGTTAGATCCAAATACTTATTTTAGTAAAGAAACTAACATGTAAGTTTAAACGAGCCAAAAACTGCATATTGATTATTTGTATCTTTAAACTAAAACGCCACATCCGTCTAGCGACATGCGAAATTCCTATCCATCACGTAATCACTCAACCAAATACATTTTAAGTTCCCTCTAGAAGTTACTGCAAACGACTCGTTTACCTCATTTCAAATGCTTCCTTCACAGGTTTGGTCTGGTTCCTTTGTGCGTGACTGCAGCAAGGTGGCATTAATGATTGCTACCCCATAATTATGAGTGCAAAGGAGTCAGGTCTGTTAATGTGGGTGTGTAAATTAAGCAAATCGGATTTTTGAAGCAAGTTGCTTGGAGTTTCAATTACAAGTCTGCTTCTAATTTCGTTAAATTACACTCCCCCTCCTCGTCCCCTTGGGTTCCGTTAACGGAACTTTGACGCAAGTGCCGGCACTTACATCCTCGACGATTTCGATTCTTGTGAAGGGTGTTTGAAGGCGGAAATGAAAGATCGGAATAGCAATTCTTCATTTCCAGAAAGATCTCAGAAAATGAAAATCCTTCTTGTTCAGAAAGAGGACGCCTCCAGTTTGAAAGGCTTAGTGATTATTGGGATACAATTTTGTTTATTGATCCCTGAAGTTTTCTACCCATGCTTTTGAATATAGAATAATTATATTTTTGATTTCAAACAAACCGTTTTACACATTTCAATTTGCTTTTTTAGTTTTATGTCAATTAAACATCAACCCTATATTTACCGAATTAACTTACCAGCAACTTTTCAATTTTATTTTAGCATCATTAGATACGTTTCAATGCAAAATAACCCCAGGAAAGATAAAACACTTTTTTAATTAATTAAAACAATATAATTAATTTCATTAATAATTTTTAAAAAAATTCTTATAAATAATATTTAATTTTTTTCTTCATCTCCCATCTACTGCTAGCCGTCGGAACTACATTCCTCGTGTTAATGCGAATACTGTCAGGAAAAACGTTATTAAAATCAAAATTACGAAGTCAAATTACGAAGATAAAGGGGTGATTAAACTAGTACTTTTTAGTACAGTCGGGAAACAAAGGATTAATTGCAAAAGTGCTCTAAACCAATCTTAGTTAAAATTACTTAAATTTAATTGACTAAAGATGTTTAGATTTCTAATTAAACAAAAATAATTTAAATCAATACATGAATCACATCAAATGAAAGTTCACCTTTAATTGATTATAGACTTGCATTGCTACTAATCATGCCTAACAAATTTTAAAATTACTGCTATTTTCAGAATTGGATTTATATTTGGGACTGAAGTTTCCAAGTCTGCTTTAAGCCAACAGGTCCTGATGGATCTTAATAAATTTATCCCATTTCGCAAAAAATTTGGGGATTTGAAATAATATGTATCGAATTGCAATTTTATTGCCATTTATTTCGATTTCTTATTTTTAAGTTATATAATTTGCTTTTATATTAATGATTGCTCATTTTTTAGTTTGGCTTCCGCGATTCCATTTTTCTACTTTATTTTTTTCATATCTTTATTTGCCTCCTTGCTTTATATCTTGTACCGTACCTTTGATGTCACTAATTTAATGAAGTTAAACGTTTTTAATATGTATTGACAACAAATGATTAGACTTTAAATGAATTGATTTGTAGAATCTTTGTAAAATTATAAATCACACAGACTCTTAAATTCTATTCAAACAAAATTGAATATAAACCTGACTAAAACAGTAATTATGCCATAAAGTCAAAAATGGAAGTAAAATACCAAATTCAACAATAAAACCCTGCTTTCCTTTAGCATTTCCAAACATTTTTTATCCTTAATTACATTGATATCAGATGGTTTATTACGCATTCGTGTAAATAAGAAATAGAAATAAAATTTTATAGATAATGTTATGATATTTTAATCAACTTTTGATTGCCTTATTTAAATTCGGTGCCGATAATTCCATAAGTTCTATTTTTGAAATACATGGAGGAAAAAAATTTTACACTTTCCTACCTAAATTATACGATTAAATTAAGAATTGTTTCAATTTCAGTGTTATGTTCTGAATAAAACCAATTTATTGAACTTTTTCCTATACATATTTATTAAAAACGCAGTAATGCTTAAGGAATACATAACACAAATATTACGGTTAATGGAATGAAATATAATTATACTTTATTTCACCTTCCTATGTGAATGAATTGCAAAATGTCAAAGTGTAAACAATTAATTCAAAATATATATTTCAATTAATTTATTTAAAATTCCTTATCTAGGAAATAATTAAATTAAAGCACATAAGCCAACTAAATGAAATTCAGCAATGAATCCATTTTTAAGCTTTTAAGGCAATAAATTTCATTGTTCAACTATTTTACTGATTATTTATTCAGTATACATGAGAGTCCTATCAAATACATATTGATGCAAAGGCATAACTAAATGTCAGCAGAATGCTTAAACAGCAAATATGCAAATGATGGCAAAATGCCTTTTAGTCAATCTCTGGGGACCATTTAGAGAAAGGGTAGTTCCGCGTTAAATCACATCTTACAATAGCTGATTTTTCACAATGCATGCAACCCGTTTCCGTTTGTTTTGCATGTAATTAGACATAACTCACACCCTGTTCAACATAAGTGCTGTCGTTAAAAGTCATAACAAGTTGTTCATTTCTCGTACCTTGAATTAAAATAAAAATATCGTGGATTCAAAAATGGTATAAGTCAAGTTTTTTCGCTTTGTGATGAAAAGAAATCAAAGGGACCTATAAAGTCATTATAAATCGAAAATTCATCATTACTATGTTGGCTGGAGAAAGACTTAGTATTATAACCTACTAGCACTACGCGCACGGCGTTGCCCGTGGAATCAGGACTTCAACAAAAAGAAGAAAGAAAAATCCGCCTACAATGGCATGAAAAAATTCTGAAAGCAAAACAAAAGATACACATTATTGATTTTCCCGCTTATTTTTCTTTGCGATAATGACATTTCAACTGTAGAAAAACAATACACAGTACGTTAATCCGAAACAATTTTAGAAAATTGTAACGTGAAAATGATTACTATACAGCAAATAAAATATGCGAGTCTTAAACACGTTATGACACTGGCGAAAATAATAATCGAAGTCATTCAGTTGAAGGTTATGACTATCCTGTGCTCTGCACCGTCAGCCAATGAAATTGCAACAATGCATGTTGGGAAGGCCCGGAGAAACTTCGGCAGGAGAATGCTGGCTAGAGAAAAATATCTTTCAACTGACCAGGAAAAAATTAATTTAAAAAAACGGAAAATGCTATTTTAACCGTTCTTGTTTTAAATCCGACAGAACCGTTCCAATTATAAGCTGAAAAAATTGAAAATAATAGTGTTACTAGTACGTCGGATGCAGCAAATTTAAAAACAAACATAAAATTTCGATGGCAAAATTGACTACTTTTTAAAAAATTCTCAGAATTCAGTAAATTACGTTTGAAGCTCAAAACAAACCTCATTACAACGAAAATTGCATTGAATGTTTTTCAAGATCATGAGAAAAGATACTACAGCCATAAACGTTCCAAAAAATACCAAAGCAACATAAAATATTAAATAAAAAATTTTCTAGATTAAATTTTAAAATTCCGGCTTTGAGTTGCATTGAGTTACCATTACGACTACCTGTGTGCCACATTTTAAGGCTGTAAGTGCCATAGATTCGTCTGGACATCGCACGCACTAACATTGCCTTTTATAAGTATAGATTCCTCCAGCTTTAAAATTATGACATCTGATAATGGATAAGAAATACGTTTTAAAATTTGAAATGAAATGATTAAGGATGCCGTTTTTTCGGTGTCTGATAAGAAATGATTCGAGAATTAAAAACACATTTATAAAGACTTTTATACAACTTTTTTCTCGTTTCAAAAAGTTGATTGATAATTTTTTAACCTCAATACATCATTCATGGCGTATGCAATTAATAAAATAGAAAATTTATATTTAATAAGTAGATTATAGTTTAACGTTGATTATTTTTGTTTTCCTTTAAAATAGTTTGATGATGAAAATTAGCGAATTTCTTCAAATATTTGAGATATATATAAAGGAAAATAAATTAATTCACTAATAATACTAGCAGCTTTATATTGAATTATAGTTATTTGCGAATCTGAACTAAATATCAAGCAGATAATCTAATAAAATAATCCTTAGATAAATTATGCATGCATCATGGTAAACATCTTTACTTTGGCATGCTTTGGGTTTTAGTTTTGTTATAACATCTTTTATTATCATACTAGCTGTTACCCGCGACTTCGTGCGCGAAGAATTTGAATTATTATTTTTTTTAATTCACGCATGTAAATGTTTCGTTGCATTTTGAAAGGGGAAAGTAAAAGTTCTGACGGTTGATAATACTTAATTTGACGGTTCACAGGAGTGTACTGTACATGTATGCTGATATAGTTATGTAAATTGTTTATCTATGCTAATATACTTTTGTATACCACGTTATTTGCACTTATGTACAGGTTGTGTGGGCTGGACACGCGTGAACACGCCACATATAGTAAACATGACCATGCGAAAAATATGGTTTTTCCAAATGTACGCCTGCCACTTTCAATGTCTGGCCCTGAGCCTGGCAAATGATATTTTTAAAGGGATTTGTTACCTTTTGAACTGAGATGATAAATCCTTTGGTATTATCGGAAAGCGTGGAATTAGAACACTCTTTCTTCTCCTTATATCAGTCATAACAGTAGTTTTATGACGTTTGAATCTAGGTGTGTAATTTGTAACCGTGTACCATTGCTCAGTTTCGGTATATCGAGGTTACGTATTAGTATTACTGGCACATCGACTTTCAATCTCGGCTTGTCGGAAGGTGCACCTAACAATTCTAAGATCTTGAGGAGCTCTACGGGATATGATGTTCCTTGTTAAGGCCCATTACTGTATCTGCAGAAGGATATTCTGTAATACCTCACTATGAAAATTAAACAAAACATCGAGAGATTAATACTAACGTCATTGGATCACTGTGTAACCGTATTAAAAGCTGTAAATCCTACGACAACTGGAAAACGGAAGTGTAAAGTCTTCTTTGTTGTTTATTGTCAAACAAAGCAATATTTTCTTATATTATCTTTAACACTGGCAAAAGCCCGCGCGCGAAACAGTAATTTGGCTTGAATTTACTTCTATAAGAATAAAAAGTATTGTTAGAAATTGAGTTAAAAATAATTTTTAAACCTTTATAACAATCAGAGAAAACACTTCATCGCAAAAAAATTATCATCTTTAGAAAGATAATTTTTTGCTCTTTAATTGGGCATAAAAATAATTGTTGTTAATAAATGTTTCAGAAGTTATTGGCAAAAAACGTCTAAGCATTAGGCTTAAAAGCGACTAATTTTCGTTATTTAATTAAATATCTTAAGAACTAACTAACTCTGAAAGTTGAAAATAGCACCTTTGACATAGAAATATGCTCTATAGTGTCGTGTGTAAATTTCATGTTGCTACCGTTCACTGTTTAGGAGGAGTTCTTGTGACCGACCGACAGACAGACAGATACATGTAATTTTCGCCTTATTTTATAGATATTTATAAACATAAGCAAAATTTTCAGAAATAAAAGTAAATTAGTTCAAGGTCTAACCGTTGCCTAGCAACGGAGTAGCTATAAATTTGCGTTATTTCCAAATCGTCTGCACGTAATTAAAGTTATTAAACTTTAAAAATTAATAACAATTGAAGAAAACATGTCATAGAAATAAAACTGGTGTCACTGAAAAGGTAAAAGTTTGTACTTGAAGATGTTATAAAAATAATTTTTATCGAACAATTTGTTCCGAAGTTACAGCTGAATAAAGGATTACGTGATAGTTGATTTTAAAAATAATTTATTCCACATGTTTTCGCATTCCTGAAAGATCACGTGACAGTTGATTGAAAAATAAAATAATCTTCATCGAGAATCGCTGAGTCAATGGGCTTTGTTAATTATTTAATTGTTGTCTGTAGTCAAAAATAAAGCCTATGTTCGTTCTTGGGTTTCAAGCTACAACTCTGCCAATTTTCATCCAAATCGGTTTTGTAGTTTGGTCGTGAAAGCGTAACAAGCAGACAGACAGACACACTTTCGCATTTATTATATTATTAAGGATTAAGGATGATAATATGATGTTATTTTGAGTAATTTTTGAGAATTGTTTTCAAGTTAGTTCTATGAAAATGCAGGAGCAAAAAATGTGTAATGCCTTTAAGTTAGCTATGTGCTGACGGACTGATTATAAAAGTCCGTCAAAAATTAAAGAATAAAATACACATGATTGAGTGCAAATAAAATTTGCATTATCAAATAGGCAAAGTAAGCAACTGCCTACGAGCTCCACAATTTTGGAAAGCTCCCAAGGCCCCCATTTATTTTGCAATACTTTCAGGGCAATTTAATTTCGTGCTTTCGTTTGATTAACGAGGGCCATGTTCTTGAACTCATTCAAATAAAACTGAAATATCATTTAAATTTCGGAGCATTATTTTTAGGATATTTTCATGTTTGGAACTTCATTTGCAGATCAGTCTGGTCCAATTTTCTGTTAGTTGGCAGACTCATTCGTCAACAGCCTTGGCAAAATTTTTATTAGAGTGTTTAGATTGGGTTTTAAACAGCTAGAGTGTTCTCCTCTAAATTTTCTCGTATACTTCCCCAAAAGGTGTCATTTCCCCTTCCCCCGCGTGCATAAAAATGCGAACCTTCTTTAACCCAGAATGCCATGACTATCAACGAGTTTCCCTTAGCACGCGCCAAGGTCACAGATATCGCCAAGACGCAAAATGGCCTTCCGTCAAAGTAAGGAATTTGAATACGCAATTTAAACGTCATTTTTTTAAACGATTAAAACAAAAATAAGACAAAGATCTTCAATTAAGTTTAGAAGGCCACTTACCAAATTTCATTTCTCTAAGTTATTGTGTTAAGGAGTTATCGTGTTCACAAGCATGCGATTATACAAACCGACAGATAGTCAGACCTTTGACAGATTTGGTCCAAAATTTTATATGAACTACATTCCTAATAATAAAACTGTGCACGAAATTTTATCTATCTAGATATTTAAGTTTTTGAGTTATCGTGTTCGCATGAACGCGGAGATAGTCAGACCGACTTCCCGTGATTGATTTTGTCCGAAATTTGACAGAAACATACAAATTATGCGCAAAGATCACATACCAAAATTCATCCCTCTAGTTTTAAGAGCTTTCGAGTTATAGTGTTCACAGACACACAGACAGGCATAGTTCCAAAATTGTGTTTTTCGTACTCAGGGAGGTCTAAAACGTGAAGATTCATAAAATCTCCAGTTTAATTTTTTTGAATATTACAATACTTTCTATTTATATACTTCGTATACGAGAAAGCAAAAAAAAAGTTGTTTTTTTTACCAATTTGTTTAAAATAACTTTTAAACTTACATTTTTTTTCAAAGCAGGATACTGAAACCAACCCTCTTGAAGATAACCCACAATTAGATGTTTTTTATTTCACTTTTCATAATATTTGCTAGTTAAAAACTGCTTTTATAAATATTAAATTAAAATCAACAAAAAAAAATATTTGCGTTTCGAAACTGCGGAGGGGAAGAGGACCCCGAAACTTGCATTGCCTGCCTGCCCCTAGAAGGTTTAATGCGGCTAGATTAATAAAAAGACTCGTTAGTTAATCATGTAGATTTTATACATTGAACAAATGCTAGTGATGTAGCTACTTCAGTAAAATGAGCACAGGGATAGAATTCAATGCTTAAATTTTCAGTCGACATGAATTAAGTATGATGCCTTTTCCAGTGCTCTAAACAGCAATTACAGATGATGTGTCGCATCACAACGTTAACCACAGTTTTGAATTTTTTATATTTGGTAGAAATTTAAGCTTACAATATATATATGTAACATCAGACTTTAAATGTGAAGTGCAATCCATTTTGTTCAGGGAAATGACACTAGTTGACTGAATCCTTTTATTCAATGGTAGAAGATGAAAGGAATCATAATTTAGGAAATGTTCATGACCAAAATTAGAGGTAACTCACGGGAGGCGCGCTGTTGTTGTCAGCTTACATGCTAGAATAAAAATGAGCAGTTAACAATGCGCCGAGAGGTTATATACGGCAAAAAGGGGATTTTCCCGGAAGTCTCGTGGCTCGAAATGAAAGTCGTAGTGCGCTTATTAAAATGGAAATAGATGTAATTAAAAATGAGGAGTCGTTGAAAACGATTTATGAAAGTTACATATACCACATATAGTATTACAGTATTTAGCTTTTCAAAAAGATTTTATACCGCGAGAACGCGCGTACCTTGCACTGATTCGAGGACGCGCGTCGGGCTTCGCAGGTCCGGGGCCTAGTTTTTTAATAAAACGCGCAGGAAATTACATTTATTTAAATAGAATAAAATAATTTGCAGATAAATCTCTATTGAGGAATAGATTAAAATAAATAAAACCGATTAATGCTTAGCCCTTCCGAGATATTTAGGAGCAATACGAGGTTTCCCCAACCAAAATCACCTGCAATCGCCTGTATATAAATATTGATGCACTTCACAATAATTGATGTGATTGTCTTATAGATAAGCATGTTCAATAATTTTGAACCTATGGTACAACTTCTGCTGCACCGTTATTTCCGGGCAATTCTATGATGATGTTGAGAGGGAATGTTCTTATATTTTTGGATGGTTCTTTTTTACACCACTGGGCAATTCCAGTTCCTATTTTCTACAGCGTTTTACAATCCCAGCTTTCTTCTAAATAATCTGCGGATTCACAAATGTCCGATTTATTCTCCTCTTTAGAATTCGACTAACGATCACTGTCTGCTCATCAACAATATCTTTATTGCCTTCATTAATCGATTATTAATTATTTGACATATCGATAGCATTTGAGAAGTTAAAACTAATCTAATCTTACCATTTCATATTTATTTCTTAAAAAGCGGTAACTTGTCGCGATTATCTGTTCTCCGATGTAATTCTCAAATATACGTGAGCGAGTGCATCGGACTTCAGAGGCCCGAATATATGTTTTCTGAGGTAAGAAAGGGGTGGAAACTCTTACAATTCCTGTAGTTAGCAAATAAATGACCTTGAATACAGCTACTGCGAATCTGGAACTTTTTACCGAGGGGTTGCTTTTTTGTACGAAATTCTTGCAGCCACCGGGCCTGACAGGCCCGATGAGCGTCTTTCCGGGTTAAAATAAATAACGTCAAGTCATAATTTGAAATGATTATAATCCAAGACGGTGAATGCACTAAAATAGTAAAAGCTGCCCAAAAGTTCGTCAGAACTTTTGGACACGCATGCATTTTTTTTCTCTCTCCATCTTGATTCATATCATTGATAACTTCACCGGGAATATTCTTTATGAAGCTTTATCAAATATTTCACCAGAGGAATAAATCTATCTACAAATGCAGATGATCTATCCAAATCTACACAGTTTTCGATAACGGTCTCTACAACTGTAACAAGTTATTTCAGACAATCCGACATTGTTCTTTTAAATTTTATTCCTTTACTGTCATGTATCTACCTTCAATCTAAGGCATAAAAAATTCTCAATGTTGATGAAAAGACAAAAGAAATGCATTACATTTTTTGCTCAGCAATAATGGATAATTACAATTTAAGGGGGTTCTTTTTGAAATGAGCTTTTAAATTTGGTCTAATAATAAAAAATTTAACTTATACCGCTGAAAACAAAATTTTGCTCTCTTTTATACTGCTGATGTGAAAAAGTAAAAAAATCCAGTTGCAAAAGTCTCGAAATAACGATAGCATGATGCAGTAAATCACATAAAAAATCACATCAAATATTGATAGCCAATTCACATTTATGTGAGATACAGCAAGCATATGGCACCAATTTAGTTTTGGAATGCATAGGACATCTCGTAAGATAAACCATATGTTACGTCACAGGAAAATAAGGGTTTGAGCAATTAGATGATATGTACTGTTACTTTTGTCGTGTGACCTCACATGTATTGACTCCATTGAGTTCCTTTTCTATAGTACAGATTATGAATATAGTTACATTCTTAGTAAAAGGAGTTAAAATGCAATAATAGAAACATTAATGCAACACTCTGTATAAGGTTTATATAGGCACACTAATACAATAATGCCTTATGCATTGCATTTTGCTTATATACGTAAGATACACTGTAGAGTAATTTTGTCTTCAAATTTTGCCATTTCAAAGATTTTTCCTAATTTGCAAGCGTAATTTTGTAAAACGACCAAACAAATTATTCCTGATAACTGTGCAATAAAATATAAATAAACCTTTATCTAAATGCAGTAACCTAATAATAAGTTTAATACGCAAAACCGATTATCGATAAGAAATCATATTTATTTCGCACAAAACGGCTCTAGTTGATCTTGATAATTGCCTATTAAAATAATCAATTTTTGTTGTGTAATCACTATCAAAAAGCAATTAGGCACGGGGCTATTGTTCGCCATGTAATACGAATACCACGAAGAATGCGTTACAATCAGATTTGGTATAGTTTTAACAAAATATCTTTCTTCAGATCCAAACTAAAACTTTCAAGATGCTCGACATGCGAAGCGATTCAAGCATTCTCCAAGCATAACCTACATTTCAAGTCAGTGGCGATGGTAGATAGAATGGAGCTTCGGGAAAATGTTTAGGATGAAGCATTTTCTTCAGTCCTAGAGGGGAGGACAAGAACAGTGTCCATGAGTCTATTTAGGACAGTGAAGCTATGGCATTTTGTCAGTCCTGCCGCCCTACAGTTACGCCACGCTTTCACGTCTATTCTTAATAGAGGGTAAGCAAGGAAAAGAATTAAAGTTAATCAAGTAAATTAATATTAAAAAAATTTTTAAGAACGATCCGAACTTTTAATCCGAAACATTGTGACATAAAAGTATTTTAGGTATTCATATCGAAATTACTTCAGTTTGGAGTATTCTCCGTCTGATGTATTTGAGTGACGGTAGCTGCAATAACTCGATTGCTAAGGTCGGAGTAATAATGGCCATCACCGGCCATGGCCCGACCCCTGGCGGAAGAGATAAGCACTATCACAGGCAGAGGGCAAGCCCAAACCATTATTGCACCTACCAGGGAAGCGAAACCCCGCTTACTTATCTGGCGGCTTCTAATCGACGTACTCGTGGTGCCATCTAGTGGTACAATGTTCTGGTATGATTCAACTGACTTACTATTATTTTTAAAAGTTTACTCTTAATTATAGCAACGAAAGCGTGTAACAAAAATGTATTTAACGTCACAACGCGCGTGTATAAACGTAGTAACTAAAACAATGAAATTTTTTGTTGCAAAATATACTTAGTAATGAGGTTAAATATTCTTAATAATGTAATAATGAGGTATTCTTCTACAATATTTTCGATTTAAATTGAAGGTAACACATATTAAGAAGGTTATTTTAAATCTCCAATTCTAAAGCCAGAAATTTTAAAAATATTTTTCTGAAATTAAATATAAAATCCAAAACAAACATTTGATCATATTTCCGCAAAAATTATATGGTTACTATCGAATATTTGAAGCGAATCTTCCAGAATAGTGAAATTTCCTTAAAGACAGCAGCTGAAATTAAAATTATTCCATTAGTGCTATCTAAATTAAATTGGATCAAGCCACTCACTTCATGTGTCTGGCTCTCCGCCTTAGTCGAGATAGTTAGTTAATCATGCAGATTTCATGTAGGGAGCGGAATCAACTAGTGTAGTTAAGTTTAGTAACATGGGCATGCAGACACACAGATTTAATTCAATACGTCAAATATAAATAATTTACATAAGTATATAGTTCATGGCTCCCAGTAACAATCTGAAGTCATTTATAATGTGGTAAGGAGAATTCGCTGAAGATTTTTTTCAACAGAATGGTAGCCGTGATGTTGTTATTACGCTAGTTTGTTGAATTTTACCCTGAATTCAAATTCATTTGCAGCAGAACTCTTATTTCTGGTAATGAATCATGCATAACTAAATAATCTTATAATCTAGCATACCGTCACTTCTGAAGCAACACTACCGACCTCAATTTTTTTTAAATTTCAAAGAGAAAGAAAATCGTCAGTTTTTCACAAAGAATAACGATCATTTCTGATTTTTTTTCAAATCTGGTAGGAACATGAGGTCTCATGTACATATCAGATGTTAAAAAAAATTCAGAAATATTCGTTACTGTTTTCGAAAGATTGGTTATTTTCTTCCTCTTTGAAATTTAAAAAAAAATTGAGACAGGTGGTGTTGCTTGTTAAGCGACGATATCGAAATGCAAGTCTTTTGAAATTAACTGATTCCGAATTATTCAAAATTCATTCATAAGGTCAAGTTTCACATACTCAAAATGTTATACTGTAATGTTTAAAATATACTTTGGCTGTAAATGAGTCTGTGCGTACAGGTAAGTGATAAGGCGATAATATATGATCTTAGCAGTCGAAATGTAAGGAAAAATGAAGATTTAGCCATCATAATAGACTCAAAAGATGAAAAAATGAGGTGAAAGTTCTAATATCGATGCTGAGACATTTGTGTGTCTTTGAGATGTCGAAAATTTAATATCTAAAAATTTTCCCAACGTACCGAAAATTCTAGTTCTGATTTTTGAGATCAGAATGGTGTGACAGTAATATGCGTCTCATAGTAATATTTTCATGACAAACATGAATATTGGGCTTTAGACCATAAATCAATCAAATCAATATACTTGCTTTTATCAAAAAAAGATATTATTCCATTCCTAATTTCAGATTTTAGTCTAAATCAAGGGACATTTCGTAACTTTGCGATGTTATATTAACACGGTAAGCGCCATGTCAGTCACCGGTGACTGACACTATACTTTCCGTTGGGACCGCGTCAGTCACCTGTGCCTGACAGTACACTTTTCGATCAGGCCACGTCAGCCACTATTAATTGGGGATATATAGTTTTAAAAAATTACATTCTTCTATTAATAAATCTTAAATAATTTGGAGGTCATAAGAGAATGTACCTAAATATTTCTTATTACAAAATAATTAATCAGTGCCATTAAAACTCGAAATACACAAAATCGTCTTCTTTTGTCTGTTCGTTGTCGCCAGCATGTCGATGAAATTGGATATCGTGGCTAAGCGGCAAGACCGACATTTGAGTCGATAGTATCCTATGTAATCTTCCATTCACTACCAGCAATAATTGACCTCGACACACAGCCAATATGTGAATATGTTAAAATAGTGTATGCATTAAGCCTGTAAAGTTCCAAAACCCTAGTGTGTCAAGAAATAAATGAAAAACCGATTTCAAAACTCCATCTCTACAAACACGAAGAAAGACACATCAAATAAAAACGCGTAAGTAATAAAAGCTTTTTTGTTTGCCACAGTAATCAAGCTTACCAAACTAGATAAATACTAGACAATGTTTCTAAAATTGGATGCATGTAATAGTAAATTACCCTGCAATTTTAAGCTGCATTTACTTATGTTAAAGAAAGTTTATTAAAAGCACAGTTCAACAATTAGGAAAACATTACAACATGCTCTGTAGAAATTTTGAAACCACATTTGTTAGGTACCAAGCTTTTATCTTTAAGGCAATGATCTCAATTATAAAATTTAGCATTATTTAAATTGTTGCAAACTTAGTTGTAATTAAAGTTGTTACTTCCAATCTTATATTTTTGTTGAAATTTTATTTTAAACTAAATAAAAAGAAACTATAATAATTTACTACCGTAAAGCTACTTGAACAAATTTAAGCGATAAAAATTCACATCATTTCAAATGTCATAGTTCAAATGATATAATTTCAAACTAGGACCGAGGCTTCAAAGCGAGAGTAATGTCTTCCGAGATATTTTTCAAGATCTTCCTGACACGCGCGCAATTTTCTACTCTCTTCATCGTCATTGATATCATTGATAATTTCATTAGTCATATCCTTCCTTAAATTTAAGCAAAGATTTCATCAGTGGAAAAATATTAATCTACAAGTGGAAATAATACATCAGAATCTTCAAGCTCTTTTAGATAACACTCTTTACAACTAATCCGTCCATCCGTCCGCTAATTAACGTCCATCCTACTTTTGGGACATTTCCGGTATAAAAATTTTCAGTATTGACATTAAGACAAAAGAGAAAAGCAAATATATTCGCAAAAATAATAACTGACAGTTTAAAATGTGATTTGTCTTGAAATGAGATCTTGAATGTTGTCGAAGAAAAAATAAGCGGTACCAATGAAAAGAAAATCTAGTTTTCTCTTTTATGCTGCTTACGACAAAGGTTTAAAAGAAATTTTTCAATGCAGGGTAATGTTGGTAAAGTATTTTTGTTGAAAATAGAAGTAAAATCACTTAATATACTAAAGAAAAGGGTTTTGCATCTTCTGACGGGCAAATAATGAATATCCTTAATATCCTTTACATTTAAATGGGCTTGTTTTTTAAAGATACAAATATTTCTACAGACTTTTTAATTTTTACGTTCCAAAAATGTGTTTAAGAAAAAATGTACTTTTATCTTAGAAGAAATGTATGAACCTCTTTTGCTGCAATGTTCAGATACGTCAGAATTACGTTTCAGCTTTCGTTTTCTACCTTTATGTAGTAAAAAGAATTGACTTCACATTACAAAATTATTTAAAATTTCCTTAGCTTGTTCAACAGATTTGCAATTTAATTGAGATATCCCCTCAGATGACGAATTTAATTCTTTTACGGTGACATTTGGATATAACGAATTAAATTCGAGCAGTCATTCTTTAATACAAAGCAGTGAAAAGCTTAAAATATTCGACGATAAAATCATTGCCATTACTAAATAATTTTAAACCTCTCATACGAGCGAGGCGTTCCGAGGCGGCCTAAAAATTTCCCCTTAACAGCGACGAAGGCCGATCTGAGGCGGTTGGCTTCTTTTGAGGGGAGGTGAGGATCTGAGATCGCTTAGGAGATAAGCGAGGTAGGGGATCCAATTGTCCTTGCCAACCACAGCCCATTTCCCAGCGCCCTAAGGGAAGGTTATAGCAGGGAGTGGGGCTGGGGTAAATGACCAGTCAGGTTGGAAGAGTTCAATTTGTGTCGCTTCCTCCCCAAAACTCCCAGTTTTAAAGGCTAGAAGAAAAAAGTCGCCTCTGGATTAAAGAGTTAAAGGAATTTAGATCATTCTGAATAGAAATTTGACATTACATTTTAATATGTCAATTGACATTTAAAAATAATGTACAAAGCTAATATTAATAATCTGTAAATTATTTTTAACATTAATATCCCTAAAATTATCGTATAATCATGCAAAATTTTATGATTGTATAAGCGATAAACTCTAAAACATGTATATGAAAACGCCAACAAATAGGGTTTTTACTCTAAACCTTGGTAAACAGTGAAATGTAACCACCTGTTCACTTGTTTCTTTTGAACTATGATCTCATTAATAAGAAATAGGTTGCTACTTTAAATTTCTGCATAAATGGAATCTATTCTAATATTATTTGGAATAAATATTTGAATGGATTAATTGAATTAGTTTGAATTTTTAAACTAACCAGATGCAGAACTCACATTGCAATAATGAAAATTGTTTGTTTCATGCAGATTATCGTTGTGAACCAGATCATTATTAAGGTGATCAACCATCCTCTTTTTTGTAAGTCTGTTCTCCCTCGAAAAGCGTACAATAGATTATGTTACAAATGTGTTTATTATGCATTTATCATATTATAATGTATTGTGTATTATTTATATTGCAATGAATAAAATCTTTTGTGATTCACGATGTTATTTTTTTTATCTTTAATTTATTTGTGTCCTCCTTGTCAGTGGAAAAAAGTTGGTCATCTTATTACTATAAACGTTAAAACTGCTAATTGAAAACGAAGGTGACGTTAAATGAAATAAGAAATTAATTCATAAAAATTCGAAGCCACTCCTTTAATAATGAATGCATCACACATCACTTAAGGGAAACCATTATTTTCGGTCATTTATTATCAGATTGCTGTGATGAAATCTCTAGGTTATTTACTCACTATAATTTTTCAGTTAATTGCATCTTAATACTTTTGTGTATCAAAAACTGGGTTAGCAGCCTACTCAGTACGTTGAGCTCACAACAGTTGGTTAAGTATCGAATGTAACTTAATAATTGCCATAATTATTGCACCACTTGTTTGCTCTTAAAATTCTGTAAGAAAATTCTTTGCGTATGTCTACTCTGATATAAATAGAATCCTCAAAGGCCACGGCTCTATAAGCTAAATTGATCTTGACAAAAGCCAAACGTAACCCCTTAACAGCACTTCTTACATTTACCGCTACTGCTGATCAGATAAAACCGACCAATTTATCTGCTTCCTGGGGTCCAACTCTGACAAGCATTCGACGTTTACTGCTTACAAACACGCACCAGAACTGTCGTCTACTCAGACCAGACGACGAGAACACGGTCGCTTTGGGCGTTGCCTCTCGGCTAGGTCCATGTTAATTTACGCTTGTAATATCCGCTTTTTAGCGTCTCTAATTATACCACTGCGTTCTGCTTAAAACAAAAACTTGCACATAATTGCCCTGTGCCCACGGAAAGGTGATATATAACAAGAATTCCGTTTTTATTCGCTGCCTTATTCGTCTTGTTATTATTAAGCAACAGCTCGTCGTGAATTCACATACCATGCAGGTTGGTGAGTGGAATGACTTGGAGGTGGGCGCAGTCGACACGCAATTTGATACATGTTTTTATGGGGAAAGTGGAAAGGGCACTTCCGAAACAACGAGGGATTTATTTTAGCCGTTTCCTCTTTTGAGACTTCTGATTGCGAAATGATCTCAGCGGAGGATATCGATTCTTGTCTAGGAGAGCAGTGGAGTTATTGAAAAAGAAGTTTTAGAGTCATTTTTATGCTTATAATTTATTTCAATTGTCTATTTTTAAATTTTGAATGTGGATGAATGGTGAAAAAGAAATTTTCTACCAAAAGCTGATGCTTAAGGTTAATAAATGAATTACAAGCCATCTTTAATTTTTAATCAAGAACATTAAAAAACAATGATCAATTAAATTCTTTTACCTCCGTCGCCTTCAAATTACCATTAGCGTATGCGATTATAAAATCTGTATCTGAAAGTACTGGATATTTTGAACTATCTTGATCAAATTTTAATTCTAGTCGGTAACATCACAAAATAATTGTAACAACAACATTCCTTTCTGTGCAGGAAGACATGACTCTAGACATTGCATTAGCGATCATATTAAATGCATCAACTGCTCTCTCTCAAACCATTACAAAAAGACCAATTATGACCCTAGGCATACA
The DNA here is from genome assembly GCA_013235015.1 of Araneus ventricosus. NCBI lineage: Eukaryota > Metazoa > Arthropoda > Arachnida > Araneae > Araneidae > Araneus > Araneus ventricosus. The sequence goes on along the minus strand of BGPR01000375.1, from coordinate 12,907 downwards.
GCAGCAGATGGAAATTGTCCATGCTTCATAAAGGAAGTAGGAGCCTATAGGAGAAGTACCACTTTTTAATGAACCACATTCACTTTGATTCTTCACTCCATTAGCCTCTCTACGAAAAGTTAAAAAAACACCTCCTGGTAATCCAGATCAATCTTCAAAGAGCCAAGATAGCCATAAAAATGTTTCTTAAAGCAGCACAACAGCATCAGCCGGATTTATTCCTCGTTCAAGAGTCTCGCGTCAAAGATGGGAAAATAACTGGCATTTCCAAATGCTGGAAAAGTTGGCTTTCAAAAAGCGGGAAAGTCGGCATTCTAGATCTTCCAACATGCTCCACTCCAATTGTGTTGTCAGCAAAGGTAAACACTATGGCTATTAAAATAACGAAAAACTCAAAAGCTTTCACAATCATTTCTTCGTATTCTTCTCCATATGCTAACTTCAGAGAAATCTTGGAAGAACTGACCGACCTAACAACAAATATCAATGGTGAAGAATACTTGATTGGTGGAGACTTCAATGCGCACAGTCAACGATGGGGTTATAGTGACGAAGACTCAAGAGGAAAGCAACTTCAGGAGTTTATTGCAGAAAAACACATCTTCCTTCTCAACAGCAGTGATTCTCCTCCGACTTTTGAACACAACAATAGACAAGGCTGGCCCGACTTAACGATGGTCTCCAGCCACTCCTTAGCAACAATCTGTGAATGGGATGTATTTGAGGAAGAATCCTATAGTGATCACAAATTTGTAAAAATATGCATAAACTCCAATATGTCTTCCCTTTCTTTTGCAAGATTCAAAACGGCTCACGGAGGCCACTGTAAATTCGTAAATCTCTTCAAGTCTAAAGTCCAGGCTCTACGAAACCTTATTTCCAATAGTTCTAATGAAGAAGAGTTCAATGAAACAACCAGAACCATTCAACTTGAAATCCACAAGACATGCAAACAAGTATATAAAATTAAAAACGTAACCCCCTGATTCCAAACGTAACTTGGTGGAATAGAGGTCTCCAAATAAAGAAGCAAGAATTAAAAGCCCTAGAGAGACGTCTCCAAAAGAGTAGAGGTGAAGATGGAATCCACTACAAAATTGTTTTGTCAAAAAAGAGCTCTGTTCAAGAAAGCAGTCAAAAGAGTCCAACGTGGATCTTTGATACTGCTTTGCACTCAGACATACCGGTACCGGTCAGCATTAAAAGCCTACAAACCACCCTCGGACATCTTTCAAATAATGGAAAAAAGCGAGAAAGGAACTCCCACAGAATTCGGGCTGAAAATTCTGCAAAAACTGTATCCAAAAATTGCACCAAGAGCAGCACAGATACAAACCCATCAAACAAACCTCGAAGAAGAAAAGTTATCTCAACAAGAAATAAATGACATCGTCAAGAAAATTCCTAACGATAAAGACCCTGGATACGATGGCATTGATAACATCATTGTAAAAGTAATTTTTAACTCCTTCCCCTCTCTTTTGTTAGACTTTTTCAGTAAGTGTTTAGAACTTAAATGTTTCCCGGATCCTCTGAAAATTGGACTTGTTATCCTGTTTCACAAGACGGGCAAAGAAGAACAGAATATTAAATCTTACAGACCAATATCTTTGCTCCCCACACTTGACAAATTGCTAGAGAAACTCCTTCTTCAAAGATTTAACTCCCAATTAAAGACAAAAAAACTCCAACATCCACTGCAGTACGGATTTAGAGAAGGGACATCAGCTGACGACGCACTCCTGCATGTCACATCTCTCCTAGAACAAGCTCGAAGGCAGGAAAAACACGCTGTGTTGATATCTTTAGACATCTCGGGTGCATCTGACAGTCTACAATACTCTTCCATCAGAGATAGATTTGCTTCCCTCTCTCTCTTCTCCAACATTAGCGAAACGCTTCTTTACACATTAAGAAACAGAAAAGTGGCGATGCAAACCAGCGAAGGACCGGTCCTCTGGGAACAGACTCAGGGATGTCCACAGGATTCATGTAGCGTGCCAGCATTTTGGAACATAGTGGCAGACGAAATCCTATCGGTACAGTGGCCTCAAGGAGCTCATCTACAAGCATTTGCCGATGGTTCCGCATTCATCGTCACAGACAACACCAGAGAAAGGCCAGAAAGCTCAGCAAATTAGCACTGGACAAGTTTAAGGAGTGGGCAGACAAAAATAAACTGAACGTCTCAATGGAAAAATCAAGCTATGTCCTTTTCAGCAAGCTTGTAAGAGGACAACGATAAAATGGGGGGACAAATAAATTAGCCGTAAAAACCATTTAAAAAATCTAGGCGTTACAATAAATCATAAATTAAGCTGGCTACCACACGTAACAGAGCAGGGCAAAAGAGCCATGGATCAATACCAACATCTCTGCAGAACCGCAGGAAAAACTTGGGGTATCAACAAAAACATCAGAAGGCTATTGTATAAAACAGTTATAGAAAGATTTTTTGCTCTCCCATAAACACATTCACCTGAGATGGCTTAAAGCCCACGTCGGTTATTTAGGCAACGAATGCGCAGACCAATTAGCCAAAGAAGCCATCACAAAAGGGGACCCTTTCCCTCCACCTAAGCCACTTTCCTACCTGAAATCTGAGATTAAGTCAGCTGCTTTAAGCATCTGGAAAGACAACTGGGATAAAGGAGAAACTGGCCGCAGTACACCCGATATAGTGCCTAGGGTCTCAAAGAAGCCGGTAGGATGGAATAGAGAAGAGATAATGTTCATAACGGGACACGGGCCCTTCCCTTCATACCTTCATCGCTTCAATCTTCGAACATATGACGACTACTCGTGCGGAGGAAAAGGAAATCCAATGCACTATGCCACAAAATGTCGGTTTACGCTCTCCTGGCATTTCCAAACTCCAACAGTGTCACTTAAATTACAGTGGTTGAAAAACATTCTCACGAACAACTTATCAAGAACCCGACTTCGACTCATAATGCGTTTCATATGTAATGAGAACAATCTCATTGTAGAGGATAATAATTTAGCAGTCATCCACACAGACTGACACACACTTCCGGCTACTTATGATTTTTTTCCCTCTACGTATTTTTTTTCTATTTTGTATTGTTTTCTATGTTGTCCCCCCCGTCCAGTGTATGTTTCTTTTTCATTTTTTGTTTTGTTTTTGTACCTGTTACTTGTTTTTGTACTTTCTTAAAAATAAAATTCTCCTCCATCCATCCAAACCGGAAACGACCCAAATGGCTCTAAACACGGGGATGCAGGTGGTGTAATGTAATGTAATTCTAGTCGGTAAAGAAATATATGTGAATATTATTACAATAATTTATTAATTCAAAACACATCTAAGAGAAATAATTTAATTCAGACTCAAAATTGTTAAATGTGGCCAGGGCCAGATTATCAGATAGGAAAAGTAGGAAATTGTCTAGGGGCTCCACAATTTTGCGGGGCACCAACGCCTTATAATTTATTTTATTTCCTTATTTCCAAGATAATTTAATATTTAATTTAGTGATTTCATTTATATTATACGACAGTTTCCAAGAAAATTTTCAAATTAAAATCAAGTATCGCTTAAATTTTAGAACACTATTCTTAGGATTTTTTTCATGTTTTTAAATTCGCTTACAGGTCAGTCTGGCTCGGGTTGCTTCGCAGTTGGCTGACTGACTTAAATGGCCTAGAACGCTTTGTATTAGAGTAATTAAGACTGTTTGAAAAATATTTTGTAATTTTTTTATCATTTTTTGAAAAATAACTTTTAAATATAAATTTTACAATTTCTTTTATTTGCGAGATGCTAGAACGAACTCTCCTTAAGGTAACTCGCAATTATATATTTATTTTTTCAGTTTGTTTTAATATTTGCTAATTAATTACTGCTTATATCGAGATGAAATGTTATGTTTTGAAAGTTGTGGAATGGGAAATGGGTGGCCCGTTCTTTAAACTGCCTATAGGCTACTACAGGGCTTAATTTGGCCCTGGTTGTGGTTATAATTGGAATGTTTAATTTTTCTGTTGCTTAGTTTTAATATTAAAAGGCAGTATAATATAAGAGATTAAAATTTATTTATGAACTCATTGTTTTTATGATTGAGAGTTTAGATAGGAGTGTAACAAATAAAAGTAAGAATTTTTTTTTCTTTGCTAGAGAAAAAAAATTAAAAAAATCGCCAAACATAGAAACATTTCATTTATATAGTAGCATGTAATATGATAATGTTGTATACAATAGCATGTGGCTTATTTATATATTTTGTCATGGATGAGGTACATTTTTGTGTTTTAAATTCGAATCCCTGTGGTCAATTGTCATATGAAAAACCTTTTCACATAAACTCATTAAAAGATAATGCCACACAAGAAATTTAAATGTTAGAATATTTTATACAAAGAGTGAAATTTTAATGCAGATTTTTCGAAGTGAATGTTTTCACACACAGAAAGCTATACGTCAGAAGGCGATTTACTAATACAATTTCTTGTGTAAGTAAATCGCCCGGCATATATATGTGTGTTATTTTATTACTGTTATATTACTAAAATTATGTTCGTCCTAAAGCCAAAATGTTACATTCGGACGAAATTAACTCTGACCCATCCAGAATAAAATGAATTAAATGTTGACGATAATTTATTTATCCAACGCGAAGTTGCACGTGTCAAAATCTGTATTAGTCGTGCCAAACTTACATAAGGCTACCCTATTAGCATACAATGCTCTACAATATTCATACGATATATTAATGATGCAGTGAAGCAATCAGAATATCGTAGCAACATCGTTGTGACAGCGTAAAATATCTTATGCTTATAGGGTAGTATGGACGCAACTGTTTCTATTATTTATTGATCCTACACAGATCAAAAAAATTTTATCCTGCCAATAAGCTGTTGTAGAATAGAGGATTATTAGTAGAGTCAACGAAGATAACCACTGTCACCACCCTCATCCATTTATCAATGAAAATGAATAGAATATTGTAGGCAGTTTAATGAACTATTCAATATGAAACAAAGAATATTCAATAAAGTATTTCAGTTCTTATTCTTTTCCTTAACTGTTCTGTTATGACGAACAAAAATTGATGACTTGAAAATTATTTTTTGTTGAATATTCTCTACTCTAAGCACTTCATACGGAGAAAAAAACCACATTAATATCTTCAGAAACATTATCCATACGGATATATGTTTCAATATATTCTTATAAATTCTTATTCCCTTTAAAATGATTTTAATTTCATAGAATAGTCAATTCATTGTCTTCTTCAGTTTGATTTATTAATTAGTGTGACAGTTTTCTAGTTCCTAATCAGATTTCTTTATTAAAGATTAGTATTCTAAACATGACTGATTATTCCTTTCCTTTATTAGATTAACTCTCTTGGAGGCCTCCCTTTTCCGTTTTTAATGTTCAGTTCCTACAAAGAAACGAAGCTCGGTTCAAATGAAGTTCATAGTCATGTGTAGATTTTCTTAAAATTCCTCAAATAAAATGTCCTTAAGAGTTAAAAGGTTTTATTTATTCCCATTAAAGACTAATTTTTCAGACCTTAAAGCTATCAGACCAAAATAATTGGGCTTTAACAACTTAATCTGAAGTTATAAGGCAGTACTTGGAGAAAATAATTATGGTCATATGACGAGGATTAACAATCAGACGACAAAAACCTGCATTAGGGACTTAATTGCCAATAAAACTTCTATAAAATGGTAAAAAAAATCGATTTTGAACCTTTATAAACTTAACGCTATTTGGCGTGGGATGACAAAGTTCAATACAACCAGAGTCCTGGGCCTAAGAGATTATGATGACGTAAATGAGACCACCACTTTGAAGCCAAATCAAAACTCTACATAGTGATTTTTCACTGTTCAAACAGATTTTTATAACATTCAAAATCCAAACTTCCATATAGTAAATGTAAACCAAAATTGTATTCAGCAGATGCAAGATCAGAAACAAAAGAATAATCCGAAAAACGTGCCAAAAACCTTTAAACCATATCAACAATCACGAAATATCATTTAAGATTCCCCCGTCATCCCGAGAGAAATATTTTAAAGAGAGGGCAATAAAACTCTTCATTCGCTCCTCTCTTTTAGCCTCTTGGTTTCCCCCTGCGCGCTTTTCCTCTTCCAAAAGTCAGAAAATTGGAAACTGTTTAAGTAGCTTGTATCTATTTCGAGAGAGCGACCGCTCTAACAGCAGCGTTGGAGTTCGGAAATGAGGAAGCTTGGAAATTCTTAAGAGGGGTCCCGGATCCTACAAATTGCTCCTTTTCCTCAAGAACAAGAAACTCCCCCGTTTCGATTCACTTTCCGTGTTTCGTTGTTAATGTCTTCGGCCTCTTCAATGCACGCCCTCCTTGTCCTTCTGAGCATTCTGAATTTTAATTGGAAAACTCCGACCTCACTAATGAGTTAAAGTTGAAATCAGCTCTGGAACTTCAGTTGCTCTAAACAGTGTCTTATTAGAAGTTGGTCTTCTTTATGTTTGGAGATATCTTCTTTGGCTTTTTTTAAAATTCCTTTATCGGTGATTCACTGTGTTAAAATGAGAGGTTTCAAAAATCTGATATATGAAATGTCTGGATCTTTTCTAGACAATCCAGTATATTAGGGACTAGCTGTTACCCGCGACTTCGTGCGCGAAGAATTTGAATTATTCTTTTTTTTAATTCACGAATGTAAATGTTTTGTTGCGTTTTGAAAGTGGAAAGTAAAAGTTCTGACGGAGATAATACTTAATTTGACGGCTGACAGGAGTGTACTGTACATGTATGCTGATATAGTTATGTAAATTGTTTATCTATTCTAATATACTTTTGTATACCACATTATTTGCACGGATGTAGAGGTTGTGTGGGCTGGACACACGTGAACACGCCATGTATAGTTGCCCATGCGAAAAATATTGTTTTTTCAAATATACATCTACCACTTTCAGTATCTGGCCCTGAGCCTGGCAAATGACATTTTTAAAGGGATTCGTTGCCTTCTAAACTGAGATGATAAATCCTTCGGCATTATCGGAAGTCGTGGAATTAAAATACTCTCTCTTCTCCCTATATCAGTCATAACAGTAGCTTTCACGATGTTCGTACCTAGGTGTGTAATTTTTAACCGTGTACCATTGCGCAGTCTTGGTATATCGAGGTTACTTATTAGTAATACTGGCATACCGACTATCATTCTAGGCTTGTCGGAAGGCGCCCCTGAAAATTCTAAGGTCTTGAACAGCTCTACAGAATATGATGCTCCTTGTCAATGCCCATTACTGTATCTACAGAAGGATATTCTGTAATATCTCACTGTGAAAATTAAACAAAATATCGAGAGAATAATTCACTAACGTCATTGGATCACTGTGTAACCTTATTAAAAGCTGAAAATGCTACGACAACAGGAAACCGGAAGTGTAAAGTCTCCTTTGTTGTTAATGGTCAAAGAAAGCAATATTTTCTTATATCAACTTTAACACTTGCAAAATCCCGCGCGCGAAACAGTAATTTGGCTTGAATTTATTTCGATAAGAATAAAAAGACTTGTTAGAAATTACGTTACAAAAATATTTTTAAACCTTAATAACAATCAGAGAAAACATTTCATCGCAATGTAATTAATAGCATTAAAAAGATCATTTTCTGGTCTTTGAAATGGCATAAAAATAATTGTTGTCTAATAAAGATTTCAGAAGTTATTGGCAAAACACGTCTAAGCAATAGGCTTAAAAGCGGCTAATGTTCGTTATTTAATTAAATATCTTAAGAAATAATTAACTCTGAAAGTTGAAAATAGGACCTTGTGTGTAAATTTCATGTCGCTAATGTTCACCGTTTAGGAGGAGTTCTTTTGACCGACCAATCGACCGACAGACAGATAGATATATGTAATTTCGGCCTTGTTTTATAGATATTTATAAACATAAGCAAAATTTTCAGAAATAAAGATAAATTAGTTGAAAGTCTAACCGTTTCCTAGCAGCGAAGTAGGTATAAATTTGCGTTATTTGAAAATCGTCTGCACGCAAAAAATTATTAAACTTTAAAAAATTAATAACAATTGAAGGCAAAATGTCACAGAAATAAAATTAGTATCATTGCAAAAGTACAATTTTTATCTTTAAGATGGTATAAAAATAATTTTTATCGGACAATTAGTTTTGAAGTTACAGCAGAAAAAATGATTACGTGGTAGTTGATTTTAAAAATAATTTATTCCACATGTTTTCGCATAACTGAAGGATCACGTGACAGTCGTTTGAAAAATAAAATAATCTTCAACGAGAATCGCCGAGTCAATGGGCTTTGTTAATTATTTAATTGTTGTCTGAACTTTTAAAAATTAATAACAATCGAAGGAAAAATGTTACAGAAATAAAATTGGTATCATTGAAAAGGTAAAAATTTGAACTTTAAGATGGTATAAAAATATGTTTTGTCAGACAATTTGCTCCGAAGTTACTGCGGAAAAACGGTTTCGGTTAATTTCTAATTAAGTGCCTGTTTAATTAACTTTTGGACTTAAAAAAGTTTATAAGTGTCTTTCCCTTGTCTTAAATAATAAGTGTACAAAATCTGGTTGAAAACCGTCCATTGGTTTAGGACGAGATGTGGAACATAGCCACATACCCACATACATACCCACAATGACTTTTATTTATATTAAGATTGAAAAGTTCTAATCTTTCAATACTAACATACTGGAATTATTCGTAAGTATTCCGTGGAATCATGGAGCCTTTTAAGGGGATTCTTGAAATAATGACTTGACTTCAATATCAGTTATCATTCTTTCAAACTCTCTATACCTTTCGAAATTATGATATTCATTTAAAAACCATTTCTATGTAGCAATATTTAAAATAATGAGAATGAAATTGGTATTTTTTTTAATGTTTTAACGCTTAAACTCGTATGGCAACCCTCTTAAATATTTTAGAATAATCTTACGTTTTCTAAGAGAAGTCCATACTATTTTTGGAAATATCAAAGAAAATATTTTGATAATTAATTTGCTTTTATATTATCTTCATCTATCAATGTTTGCATAAAGCCCTCTCGAAATCTCTCTAGTTCTAAAACTACTCTTATCAAAATTATAAGTTGTCATATAATATTATATGATATCGAAGAATACTGTACAATATCGGGCAATATGTTTGCTACCTGGGTATATATTTCATTTATATAATCTTTCGAGTGGAAGATAAATGGATATTTGTATCTTGTCTCAGATTAAGCCATCAAAAATGTCATCCTCGAATGAGATGTTCATTATATTATATCTTCTGTTAAATCAGAATTAATATATCTTCTGATTTATTTTCTCTGACTTTTCACGTTTCAAAACAAGGAAAGATATCTTTTACAATCATTGTCTTTTACCAGTTTCATATGGAAATATTTATCATGCAATATCTTAGTTTCTAGTTAGAAATAAATTTTCGATTCAGAAAACATTTGCTAAGAGGTCAAACCTGCTTTTGTTATTTCAAAAAACTGTTGAATAATTTCTGTCATCTGAATACAACATTCATTAAATCTGCAATTACTAGCATAGAAATTTTAGAATTATCCAGTAAATTGAATATTTCCACATGAGAATATTTTTCCAATTAACACCTTTATATGATAACAATTAGTGAATGTCTACAAAAGTTACAGACGTTCATGAATCTTGAATAAATTTATATGTTTTGTTCAGCTGTGATCTAATTAGCTGAATTAGAGGCTTTTCTGTACTTTATGTTTATACAAATGCTTAATAAAATATTTTTATTATTTACATGATTTTTCTAATCGATGAATTCAATAATAAAGAAGTTTATTGAAACATTCGAATTTTTCGTTAGATGTAAAGGATAATATGAAGTAAGCTTTTATTTGTCTCTGAATATATATATGTAATTTGATTGTGAAATAAGAAATATTAAGAGAATTAACAACAGTGTTCAAAAGACCGTTTCCAATTACATATTTAGTTTAATTTTTATCTGCATTACGGACATGAGTGTTATTTTTAAGTGTTCAAGACATATATTATGGCGGTCGTTAATTTCTCATAAATGCTTTTTTATCAAAATGAAAACATCTATAAGAATACAAATGCACCTCTGA
>BGPR01000374.1:565304-699338 GCA_013235015.1 Araneus ventricosus | reverse complement strand
TTTGCAACGCTTACTGATGGTAAATACTATTTTGCTTTCCATGCTTCCGACGTTCAAAGCTGAAAGCTTAGAGTATTCATTGAAATCGCAACTATTTATTGTATAAATTAGAAAGAATTAATGCCTGGAAATCCAGCAGGTACTGAAAAATATTCTTCTAAAAACCTTTGAAGTGTAAGAAGTTTCATTAATTTCCCCAAGTCATAAATTCTTATATGAGAATATTTAATTCCCTGTCTTTCAATTAAATAGAATTAATGGAGTTTCTGTAATAATTTTGAATGTTTCTCCAGAGTAATTTCGTATCAAAATACAATGATTCTCTATTGAAATCTAATTTCAGCCATTAGAAGAAGTTATGAGCATTTTAGTAAAGAATAAAAAGTTTGGTTTAGTTAGACAAATTTCCTGTTTTGAAGTTGCACGAGGAATATTTTGGAAAGAAGTTCCTAATTTTGAGCCTGGTCAATTGACGGTGAAAATACCAAAACATTAAAGTAAATTAATAATAAGAAAATAGTTAAAGTAAATGGGATATAAATTTATAATTATGAAAGAAATGTATATAGCTTGTAGTAAATCAATAATCGTGTTGTAAGGTAGCTAAAGCTACTTACTTTTTTGGAACTGTAAAAACTCAAAAGGAACTTTAAGCAAAATCCGACATTGTTATAGAGAAAATCCTTTTAGTTGGTAATTTTACTTTTAAAATATGTTTTTTATTTAAAGTAATAGTTCATAGTAAAGTAATAATTCATGATTCAAATTTCAATAATTTGACTTTTTACATACGTAATCAAAAATGTATATTATCTCTTTATAAATTAAAGGGATTAAATTCTAAATATAGATTTTTGATTAGGAAAATAATCTTCTGCTGCTTCACCATTAACTTCAAAGAGAATACAAAAGAAATCCATCAAATACGAGCTACATTTAGTAGAAGTTAACAAGTACAGTCATCGGAGTGGAGTTATCTCAACCCCACACCATTACTGTGTCCACCAAGGGAGCGAGAACCTGCCTACTTGTCCGGCATTTTTTCACAACCAGGAAAATTTAAAAAAATCAGTTCCAAATACAGCCCCCCTCCTCAGAGAACATGTGATCCTGAAACCTCGAAGTACAAAAGCAATTTTTCCGGTGTGACGCAGTGACTATTGAAAAACCCATAAACATTCGCGGAGAACTTGCTTCAGTCTACTCGCCATTCAAAATGACCTTGAGTTTACGAAATAATGTATTGTTATTTAAATTAGTTTGATCAAAACGCTAATTATTCAATAATTTCTCTATAGAAATTACGAACTTGGAAGAGTCTTCGACAGGTCCAATCACTGCTAAAGAACAACGAAAAAGCATAATTAAATTTGAAGAAATAGGACCGTAGACTATTCCTCCTAAAAGAGGAAGAAAATACGTTTCGGTAGATGTAGCAGATTAGGTTAATATCCAAGTGGAGAAGGATAGAGACTCAAACTTTCATGCCAGCACCGATGTCAGCAACAAGTTTTCGGCGAATGTTTGTAGATATTGTAACAGCTACTATATCATATGGGAAAAAATTTATATATGCACTATGTGTTTCATGGTAATACATCCTCTGTTGGTCATATTTGAAACCAATATTTTTTATTCGCTGAATGTTTTTCCCTTTATTAAATAATAAACAACGTTTCACTCTTTTCTGGTGAATGGTTATGGCTGTAGACAGCACTGAATAGGGGAATATTAATTATGGACAACCTGTATATAGATGTGACATAAAAATGTTCAAACTTTATGCTATTGTTCATAGATAGATAACATATTTCTATTTTACTTATCTTTATTAATTCTGAATTTGATTTTCAGGATTTTTTTTTATCTTTTAAGATTTATATGATGAAAATTTTAAAGTAGAATTTTTTCTATTTTGAAAATAGGACATTTTATGTTAAGTGCACATTTTAGTTACGTGCTTTCAGAAAGTCTAAAAGTTAATTAATAAATAATATTAAAATATTTTATAATGCCTCTTGCATATACTATTGAACTACAAGTTGCACAGAACGGACACTAAAAGAAGATACTCTGGTAATTAAAATAGAAGTTACAAACACAAATTTTGCAATTATTCAAGATAAGTGCTAATAATATTTTAAAAATCATATATAATTAGGAAAACGATAAATGCAAAGTAAGCATCTAGTGTCTGTTAAACGGTTAATTTTCTTAATTATGTCCAAAAATTAATATTTATTCGAAGAAAATAACAAGCCAAAAAGCTGGGAATCGTTAGGTTTTGGAATGAGTTCGAAGTCCCATCGGTATGCTTAAAGCTGGCCATTCTCAATTGACGGTGTTAATAATAATGACTAGCTTCTCTGTCGAATGATGAAACTGTTTTCTATGAAGAAATGTATGTTAAGTAAGTAGTTTGAGATCCTTTTTATAGGTTTTTTTTGTGCTGATTGCTGTAAAAGGTAATTAAAAAATTCTTTCACGTACAGACTAATTACAAATCATAGTTTAATTTTTACAAATTTAGTATATTTTGGAACAAGCTAGCATTCACTATGTGGGTTTGGAAAACATATTTAAGGACTTAAAATAGTAAATTGGTGCATTAAATTACTAAGAACCTATTATCAATTTAGAACATTCCTCTGAAACAAGGGTTCCCAACTTTTATACCTTCGCGTACCCCTTCATTAATCTTTATATTTTAGCGTACCCCCTACTGTCATATCTCCCACCAACAATCCATCTATGCAAAGAAATTCTATCAACAATGCTAAGGGCTTAGATAAGCTTAAGAGTCAAATGACTCGAAATAATAACATGTGCAGAATTTATAATTTATTTCGCATTTTATTGCATTTTTACAAAAGTATTAGATCACCCCAAACAAATGAAATCAGGATTGTAATAATTTCATAATAGCTTGTAAGGATAACTAAACATTACATTCCGTAATAATCAATTACTCAAGTGGTATAGTTATTAAAAAGCAAGTATTCACTAGAGAGAACAAAATTCTGTAACTTTTTTAATTCCATATATTTTCTTGTTTCCGTCATTACGACTTTGATTTCGCTTACTCCAGACTACGCCTTCGCGTAACCCTAGGGGTACGCGCGTACCACAGGTTGGGAATCTCTGTTCTGAACTGGAGAACAGCTTATTAAACACAATAATAAAACTAGAGAAAATGAGTTAAAACCGAATAACCCTTCCGTGTTCCCTCCTTCAACTGGCCGAGACTGCTTTAAATCCTCAATCAGTGTCTTCCTATCCTATGTGCTGTACATATATGCATCTAACTCCAATGTCAAATATAAGTAGATGCAATGCCATCTACTTCTAATTTTATTGCGTAAGAAAACACAACGGTTTTTAGAAGATGTGATGATTCACTGGATTGTTTCTGTTACATTTGTGGCAAATAAATAGAAAGAAACAACTAGGCAGTTCTTTTTTTTAATAAAGTGTATGGAGTTGGTGGATCAAGATAAGTTTTGAACAATACACAAAGTTTGTTCTAATTCAAAAGAGGAATTAAGGGGACACTCTACTACAAAAAATGACCAAAATTTATATTTTTATTTCATTGCTTTATTTCGTTACTCTTACTTCTCATTTCTCATCATTTTGTAGTTTTCTTTTCTTTAATTTAAAAAATATTCCTGTGCATTTACTTTATATATAGCCGTCATTTTTTGAATCATGAACTCTCAACAGATTTTTTAAAAAGATACTGATATTTTCTCTAAGATAAAAAAATATCTAAACTTGCGGGCAAACACACAAACTTTACAGCAAATCAGTGCAGACTTATTTGAGAGAACGCGTATATTGAATCATGTATATCCAGTCCTGCTTTCCTCTATCATTCTCGTAGCTCAGCGGAATTAGTTCTCGATTTTCTTAAATGTATGCTCGCATTTTCTAAAAAAGATTCTAAGCTTGTTTGAAAGCAGCTTTAGTGTCTTCTTGAAAAGTTATATACGCGCAAGGAATTTCCTAAAAGTTCACAGGCAATAGAGTATTCTTCTACATACCCTTTTAGATGGTACTTGATAGTAGCTGCAAAGAGATACGGACTTGAACTTACCCAGAAGAATACTCTGGTTATATATATATATTCCTTTGCTTCGCCTTCAGAGTCACTATTTTGTCGAAGATCTGCTATGAAAGCCACTGGAAAAGTCCTAAACCTAATTAAAAGGCTAAAAATGTCAGGAGTTAAATTAAGTCCAGTATATAAACAGTCATTCAATGATAATTGTCCCTTTGCATGGGAGCTTACATCAGAGACAATCAGTGGCGGCTCGTCAGCTCCGAAACAAGCAGTGCTGTAAAAGTTGTATAGACCTACATTGTAGGAAATTTTGTGCTGATTATTTAGGTTTATAATGCTGATATTCTAAAAATTGATAGATTTGAGTCATAAGCAAAAAACTGGGAAAATTTTTTTCATGTTTTTTATCTATAACTAAAATACAAAGTTTTGGTGACAAACCTCAGATTCGTAATCAGCATCCCGAAAACATAAAGGAGCAAAAAATTACAAACCCTCCAGAATTTGATTTTAAAAACTTCTTAATGACTGGATTTCTGAGAAAAAGAGAAAAAAAGCCAAATGAGGAAATCGCGCCAATCGAGAGCTGTGGAAAACGCAGCTCAAGGCCATCTATTTTCAGTGGGAGAAAGAGTTGCTGTTTTCTCCCTACTGAGATCACCGCATTGCTCAGTGAGCGATTTTCATCCTTAGGAGAGCAAAACTCTAAGCAGCCCTGGTCTGTCTATCACTTAATTTTTAATTGCTTTTCTGTTTTCTTTTTACGTTTTTTATTATTTTGCCAATTTCTTTGATCATTGAACTCTTTAAGTGGAAAAGTAAACCAATTAGAATACAAGCTTTTAAAATAATTTCAGGAGGGACTGCAATATAAAATGAAGTCTTGTAATATAAAATAAAGATGAGTCATTCAGAAAATTTCAATTCAACTTTTAAAAACTTCTATATGCAATATCTCGAATGTTTTTCAATGAAGGTTTTATGTTTGTCTTCCCTGATAATTTCACCTTTTATCTTTTGTCGTGAAACGTAATATCTTCATAGAATTCTTTAGTAATTTCTTCATCGAAAAAATTCTGTCCTTGGTTTTCTTCTTTAATACCCAAGTTTTCTATCTCCTAAAATTGTTTAAGCTGTTCAGAAATGTTTCTCTCATGAACAACAATCTTTATACTTAATAAATCATTGGTTAAGCCAATATATTCCCGCAAACACAAACCAAATATTATTTCAGTACCTACGAGCTTATCGCTTAATATTGTTAATCTGCCTGATACAATTCCTTAATAATAATCTACATAAATCAATACTGAAATATTTTTATCCTTATCATCAGCAAAATCCGCGAGTTCTAAGCTCTTTAACTCATTGTATGTTTTATTAATAGTAATAATAGGGACGGGCAGAGTGGTAGCCGAAACCTGGTATATTCCTAAAGCTTCTGTTTCAAATTGTAAAGAAAGTTCGTGTCTGCTTTCTAATTTTATTTTTGCAACATTGCAAAATTTTCCTTTTGCCTCTTTGGTCCCGAAAGCATAAATATATGGACAAGGATTATTTTCAGATTATTTTTAATTTTAATTTTTTCGAAATTTTATGAGTGACAAATGTTCACATGTTACCATTATCTAAACAAATACGAACTGGCTCAAAATTACCGTCTTGCGGATAACGAACAATTGCAGTGCACGTTTGCAGCATTACACTAATGCATACAGTAATTTCTAATTTATTATTCGTAGCAGTTTCATCACAGTATGAAATCGCTGAAACTAATTTGTTTTCTTCATTTTTATTCTACTTACATCCTAAGTGGGAACAAAGAAGTTTGTTATGTTTCCTATCACAAATTTCAATTTTTCTCTTTTCTAACATTGATTAATTCTACAATTTTGTTCTAAGCAGAGAAAACAGCAGTCCTGTTTTCTCTGTTTATCCCTTTTAGCATCGACTTTTAATTCTCTGAATAATGCATGCCTGTACAGTATATACAATTTCTATCAACTTCCTGAGCCAAATATTTGTGACTCTGCGATCTTTCCCGTCGCTTTTTTCCTGCGATCTATCAAATGTGTTATTTTGGGTTTGAATACTGCTGAAAAAGGTTCTGTTTCGACTTTGAACAGAAATTTTGATAAGCCGTCTTTCTCCTTTTGAACTACGTAAAAAAGCTGTTAATTCCCTACTACCTATTTCAACTCTCAATAAATTCAATAAATCTACATTATCAAATTCGGTCTTTTCTGATTTACGTACACGTCTTCTATTAAATTTTAGGTCAAGATCTTCAGGTATCAATTTAACTAAGATATGATAGAGCAAATGGCCATACGTGCAGGAAGTGTCCTTCAAAGACTCTAAACTTCTTATCTACACTTTAAATGCATCATAAAACTTTCTAAGACCATAAATATTTTTATAATTGTTCATCGGAAAAAGTTCAACAATTTTGACATATGAGCATTTAAAACAAGCTCTTCTCTACCAAAACTTTCTTTCAACAAATTTAAAACCTTTTCATATTTCTCATCTGAGATTGGGAAATGATTAATAACTTTACCGACAACACCTCATAATAGTAACTTTAAATACGAAAATTTAACAAGTCTTCTGAGACAAAAAATTTATTCACGAAATCAAAGAAATAGATAAAGGTAGAAATGCACTGATACATATTACCTTTCCTCATAGTCACCATGGTTGCTGAAGCATTTGGGCCATCGGTGTACTAATTTATCGAAACCGCCATAGAAGAAATTAGGGTCCAGGTCGCGGAGCCACTTAACGATGACCTCCTGGACTTCGGAATCGGTTTTCAAATGGCGACGTGCCAGGTGCCTCTTCAACAGTCCAAAGAGATGAAAATCAATTGGTGCATGATTCCGGCTGTAGGGAGGGTGTTCCAATGTCTCTGTGGTGGATGTGCTCGACACTTCTGCACACCTGTTTCGTGACCTGTTCTGGCACCAAGTGATTTTCTAGTCTTCGGAAAGTTGAAGAAGCACCTGGAATGTCACCGTTTCACAACTGATGCCGAAGTCTAGGAAGCCGTCGTTAAGTGGCTCCGCGACCTAATTTCTTCTATGGAGGTTTCGATAAATTAGTGAACCGATGGCCCAAATCCTTCAACAACCATGGTGACTATGTGAAAAAGTAATATGTACCAGCGCCTTTCTACCTTTATCTATCTCTTTCATTTCATGAATAAACCTTAATAAACCTTTTCGCTCAGAGGACTTGTTACCTTACTTTTTGAACCACCTTCGTATCTTGAAATTCGAATTTTTTTACTTTCATTTGCTGATCAAACATAATAAAATGTTGACTTCAAATTTCTTGGAATTCTAACTCGAAATATTCCATCATCAATTTTTTGTTTAATCTACGTTCACTTTTTTAAAAAAAATTCATAATCTAAACGGAGCGACCTTCCTGGCAGCGATGCACCGAAATGAATTCTCAAATATCTTCATTAAATGCGGGCTTAGTAAATCACTCGCTTCTTTAACAAACACAACATTTATTTTATATAAAGTTAACGTAGATACACATAAACGGACGCCGCGAACAAGAAGCCAAAACATGCTAGTTCCGGAACCCATAACAAAATTCAGGCAGAAAACTGAAAAGAAAACTTGAAAGACAGACGATTAACAATTTATATCCGGAAGAAGCATATTAATCTGAAATTTAATACATTTATTTTGCTTTAAAAGTATTTCGATTGCGTAATATTAGCTGAAATATTCCTAGAAAGGGAGACTAGATTTTTCACAGCAAAAATAAAAAGATTTTCATCCTTTCATATTCAGAAATTGTAGATTAATAGGAAAAATCTTGAAAAATTATATAATAAGCATATTTCCAGCTTAACGACATACACTTAGCACTATTGAGCAAAATGCTAAAAAAATGCTAAAGAATTTTATAAATTCGAATTATGTACGTTTCAGAAAACTAAAATCAAAGAATCCATCCACATAGTGGAGAAACATTTTATTCTATATCTTAAATGTTACAAAATTTCTTTATCTTTGGAAATTTGAAAAAAGGAGCAAATCTGTAAAAAAAGATAAAAAAAAAGAGGTGAAAAGAATTTTGAAGTGCCTCAAAATCGCCAAAGGCGGGTTTTTCTTTTTTTGAAGATCACAAAATTTTACTAAAGTCGGGAGAGAGAAAACAGAGGGAATGAATGTGGATGTTGGAGAAGAGCAAATAGTCTAGCCTTATGAGATTCTCTTCAACTGATTGTGAGGGCAAGAATTCTGTCGATAAGAATGTGGGAAAGCTACAATAAAGAAATGACTTTAAAAACACTCCAAGTGGAGCTGAAAACTGTTCATGCAGTTTCTCAGAAGAAGCAATCTAATTTCCCACTTCTGAAATCCCTGCTGTCTCATGGGCCCTAAAGCTAAAGCGATTCTCCCTCCCTTTAAGTCGAGGAAGGTTGCTCAATAACATTTTTTTTGATGAACTATAACCAACAATCTTTTCTTCCTTCCGATATTTTCTGTATGGTGTTTACATCTCAATTAAATTCCGCTTTTTAAGGTTTGGGATTCGTTATAATTGCTGCCAGTGAAATGAAGAAAGTACACTTCATAAAGTTAATTGTTAATAAAATGGTGGCTGTGGACTTCACGCAGTTATTAAAATTAGAAATTGCTTTTGAAACTTCGATTGATAGTTTGATCCTGTTAATATTTTGTCTCATTTAGAAATCATGCTACGGTCCGTCAAGGCAAGATCTTATAGTTTTGAATAATAGTCAGTTGAAAAGGATAGCTTCTGAATAGCTACTTAAGTTTCTTAATGTCCATACCACAGCGACCTACAATCAAATTGCAGGCTGTCTTCGCAGAACGAAAAATAAACTTTCTTTAATCAATCGAAGGTGCTGATTTCCACTAAGTTACGGTATAATCATTTTATCCAAAATAGCAACTCATTTACCAACAAGTATAAATGTTATTTTCTGACATTCGAAGTTTTTCTCAATTGGAAAAATATACTTGGATAAAGAAGCTCATAATTTATTTCTAACGCTCATGTATATTCGATTTTCATTACTTTTCATTTCATATTTGTTGATAAAAAAGCATGCTAGTCTGAGTGCAGAAACTAAATTTTCCTTTCATAATCTTGAAACAAAATGTATGAATCAATAGAATGAAAAAACACGTCGTCCTGGGAGCGGAATGGACCTTATGCACCCTTTGGGTTCGAGAGTATAGAAAAACAGCTGTGGAGGAATAAACAAAACGATCGGCCTATAAGCGACTCAGAAATAAAAGCAGTTCTGAGTCAGCTGTTTAAGACTGACCAATGGCTGCCTCCGGCAGGTCACGTGTTGGAGGATGTGACGTCACATGCATAAGGTCCATTCAAACCGACAACGCAAAACCTTTGACTGAAACTCACAGTTTTAACCACTAAGCCACGGGTTCGTGGGTTCGAAGAGCATTTTTAACTTGGATTTTCGCCCTGAGACATTTAGTCCAGGCAACGAAGGAAAAATAGGGCGAAAAAATGGTGTAGTTTTGAAATTTGGCACAGTTGTAGGGATTAGTGCCCTAAACAACATACTTAAAGTCCCCGCCCGTGGGGGTTACGCGGGGGGGTACAGGGGGGTTTAAAGGGGGGCTTTTTCAGTTTTTCTTAAATATTTCGAAAACTATGGGTTATAGAGAAAAAATCTCAATTACAAAAATAAACTACATTAAATTCCCTACAAGAAAAGCCCTACATCTTTATTTTAGCATCAATAGTTAAGAAGATATAGGGAGTTGAAAAAGTGAAAATTTTTGAAATTCCTTATTGTAATGGTAAAATCAATAAAAAATGCCGAAGTAACAACCTTCAGAAGCACCTCATGCCTATATAATAATTTTATAAAGGTAGTATTGTATGTGTTGAGAATAGTGGTGGCATCGGGGCGGGGGCACAAATATATTTGATGAAAAGCCGTGATCCCTTCCTCCCCTCAATCCGTTTCTCTCCATAAGATCAATTCTAGTAGAGTCAACGAAGGAAAAATAGAAAAATAAATGGTGTAGTTTTGAACTTTGGCACAGTTGTAGGAAATAGTGCCCTAAACAACATATTAAAAGTCCCCGACGGTGGGGGTTACACCGGGGGTGCAGGGGGGGTTTAAAGGGGGCGTTTTCAGTTTTTCTGAAATATCTCGAAAACTATGGGTTCTAGCGAAAAATACTCCATTACAAAATTAAACTACATTAAATTTCCTACAAAAACAGTCCTTCATTTTTTCTTAGGATGAATGGCTTAGAATATATAGAGAGAATTACAATAAGTGGTTAAAAAAGCTAGCTTCATTTTTAAGAAAGAAAGTTTTTATTTCAAATTGGCGGCTATCTATTATAACATTATATCTCTAACATAATATTATATATATAATTATACATACCTACATAAAAATATGCATAAACACTTTCGACACTTGTTCGTAATTAAATTTCATTCGATTCTTCTACTGCTCGATCGAGTTCGAACTCCTCTTCTAGAGGTGCACCATTAGTACAGATACCATGACAGCACATAAGCACTTACTTTTAAAATCAAATTCAAGTTGGGATGAACGCAAACAGGGGGTAGAACTTGATGTTAAAGGCTATCCATCTAAAACAGCTATTTTCAAGTCTCTTGTAATTGATTGAGGTCTCGAGTATTTTTTCCTGCAAGAAGCATGAAGAACAATCTTTTTCTGTCCTCTGAATAGTTCGTGCTTACCATCTTTTCTTGCAATACTTGCCTTAATCAACCCATCTATTCCTTTTTCACCTACACCACACTTATCAGTCACAACATAATCTTCACATAATGAACACTTTTCAGCCATTGCATCATACTGTGAATATATAAATGATGTTAATATAACGCACAAGCTCTAACACACACAGGAAACATCTGTATTCGTTTGTTCTACTAAATCTGTTATTCCAGTATTCGCCCAGAGTTATACATTCCAGTAAAATCTGGAATTCCCCAACACATTTTTACAGTGAGTGATATGTTGACTAGGTGTTGAAAAACATATGTTGTGAATGTGGAAAAAATGAATGTTGCGAGCTTTTATGTTAAACTCATCGTATTTATGTATATTTAGATTATATTGTCTTAATATACTCATTTGGAGCGTTTACAGAACCAAGCGACTGAGTAGAAATTATCTTGTGGAGGGGAACGGATGTGAGTGGAGGAAGTGATGATGACAGTTCATCAAATATATTTGTGCCCCCCCCCGCCCCGACACCACCACTATTCTCAACACATACAATACTACCTTTTTAAAATTATTATATAGGCATGAGGTGCTTCTGATGGTTGTTACTTCGACATTTTTTATTCATTTTACCACTCCAATAAGGAATTTCAGAAATACTCACTTTTTCAACTCCCCATATATTCTAAACTATCGATGCTAAAATAAAGATGTAGGGCTTTTTTGTAGGGAATTTAATGTACTTTATTTTTGTAATTGAGTATTTTTCGCTAGAACCCAGCTTTCGAGATATTTAAGAAAAACTGAAAAAGCCTCCCTTTAACCCCCCCTGTACCCCCGGAGTAACCCCCACGGTCGGGGACTTTTAGTATGTTGTTTAGAGGACTATTCCCTACAACTGTGCCAAATTTCAAAACTATACCATTTATTTTTTCTATTTTCCTATCGTTGACTCGACCAGAATTGATCTTATGGAGAGAAGCGGATTGAGGGGAGGAAGGGATCACGACTGTTCAAATATATTTGTGCCCCCCCCCCCCACACTACCACTATTCTCAACACATACAATACTGTCTTTATAAAATTATTATATATGCATGCGGTGCTCATGTAGGTTGTTACTTCGGCATTTTTTTATTGATTTTACCATTACAATAAGGAATTTCAAAAATTCTCACTTTTTCAACTCCTTATATCTTCTTAACTACTGATGCTAAAATAAAGATGTAGGTCTTTTCTTGTAGGGAATTTAATGTAGTTTATTTTTGTAATTGAGATTTTTTCTCTATAACCCATAGTTTTCGAGATATTTAAGAAAAACTGAAAAAGCCCCCCTTTAAACCCCCCTGTACCCCCCGCGCAACCCCCACGGGCGGGGACTTTTAGTATGTTGTTTAGGACACTATCCCCAACAACTGTGCCAAATTTCAAAACTACACCATTTTTTTTTCTATTCGTCGATTTTTGGCCTTCGTTGACTGGACTAATTAGTGTTGAGCTTGAATCGGAGAGATGCAATGAACACACAGTGTATTTGAATGGAAGGAGTTCAGAGCATTCGCAAATTTGAAATCTCGAAGGATTGTTAAAATATATTTTTACACAAAATCTTAAATTCATTAGTCAAAAATAAAAAAAAGGAAAATCGCCAGAAAAATATTATGAAATGAAATGAAATTTCTTTTCATAATCATAAAAAATATAAAAAGACAAATAAATAAAACAAAAACAATTCATTCTGGCAGCATTAGTTCCAGCCAACAATAAAAACCTTCGAATGAAACACACGATTCAAACAACTGGGTCGTAGACTCTCGAAGTGCCTGTTTAACTTAGCCTTTCGTTCTAAGTCATTCGTATCCATCTGAACCTGGTAGATTCAATGAAAGCATGGTGCATTTAAATGAAGGTAGTTCAGAGAATGCGTGGTTCGAAATCTCGATGGATTCTTAAAATATTTTGTTCATATAAAATTTTTGATTCAATTACCAAAAGCACAGGAAAATCGCCAATGCAATGTTTTGATTTGAAATGAATTTTCTTTTCATAATCTTAAAGAAATAAAATAAAAGATAATAAATGAGAAAACTATTCATTCTGGGAACAGGATTAGATCAGACGACGCAAAACTTTCTACTGAAACTCACGTTTCTAGCCATCTACCCACAGGCTCATGGGTTAAAAGAAAATCTTTCTTTTATAGTTTAAATTACGAGGGTAATTCCGGAAGTAAGTTACAAACCGATATAATAGTTCGGGAATTAGTAGTAAATTATTTCCAAATATGTCAGTAAATAGCAGCACAATTCAAATGTATGATGTTCATTTCGAATTTATGAGATAACAGTTGTAAACATACGCAGCTGCATTTGAAAATGACTGTGCTCGAGAAATGTATTCTAGAAGAGCAAAGAAATGTTTATTTATTTAAAAGAAAAGCAGAATTCAAAGAAAACTCCAGTTACGGAGATCGGAAACAAAATTAATATTAAACACACAAAGAATAAAAGCTCTAATCAGAGAATCTTAAAGATATTAAAAAACGTATTGGAAAATTAAAAGTTGTATACAGAGAATATAAAAGTTCAAAACATTAAACCATAAAAAAATTTTACAAACTCATAATTAATTTAAAACGAATACACACAATCATAAAAACATTAAAAGACTCACTAAGATTCTAAAAGTTGTATACTGTATTATTAATACCATAAAAACTCATTAAGGATTCAAAAATATTGAAAAAATTAATCCTAAAAACATTTCAAAAAGTATTTAAAAGTTAAATGCACATAAACACAAAATCCTTAAAAACACACTAGGAATTTAAAAGTTTAAAGAAGAAAATGCACACTACAGATAAAAATCCAATTGCAGAGTGCAATAATTGAACACAGACCCCTATAAAAACATTATAAAAACGATGTAGAATGAAAAAATGAATACTGTAAAGTACGGAAAAATTAAAACGCGTAACACAAACTTTAAAATTAAATACAGTCGAGTGTAAGAAGATAAAAGGAAACACATCATGAATTCAAAAGTTGTTCACAATTCAATTTAGAAACATCAAGAGACATATAAAATTCGTCAAGTTCATCAGAGAACTTGTTAAAATTCTAAAAAATTTGTACAAAGAGAACTTGTTCACATAGTTAAATCTCGAAAATAAATTTTGAAATAAACTTTTATTTCGCAGGCACAGCAAAATGCATGGATCTCAGAATATCATTGCAATCAATCAAACCATTAACGACTTTGTAAAAGAAGAGAACAGAAAAAGATCATGTCTGGAACACAAACTAGGTATATTAAATATATCAAGTAGACGTGAAGGATATATATCCTGCAAGTAAAATTCGCTTTTCTTGTAAAATAAATATCGCAAGATGTTAGTTTGAATTCGCTCGAGAATTTCAATTCTATTTCTGTAATTAAGATTCCAGATAATACTACAGTATTTCTCATTGTATCCGACATGAGTGAAGTACAGTACCTTCAGAGCAAGTTCAAAGGAAAATTCTTAGTTTTGCGCTTAAAAATTCCAAGCCTTCGATATACCTAAAAGACCATTGAATCAATGTCTTAAGAAAAATCAAGTTTAATGTCAAAAATGTTAGAAAGATCAGTAACTGAATTTGAGCGAAATAAAAAAAAAAACATTGATGATTTTGTAAACGTAAGTCAAAGGTTGAGATTTTCGAGTGCAACTAAGAATACTACATTTTTCAATGTTTAGGAGTAATTTGTTGTCCATGCACCATGTTATGATCAAATTTTAGGTTTATTATGAATAGATTAGTTAGATACTATTAACCTAATTAGCAATCCCAGGTTCTTCCTTTGTCTAAGAATTATTTTTGTTAATGTAAATAAATTTAACACTCAGAATTCGAAACAAAGAAAGACAATATTAATTTGAAAAATATAACAAACTTTATTTACAGTATAGATATTTGAATATAAATTCTCATTAAATAAAAGGGGCCCAGGAAGAATATGAACACATAAAAATAATTAAAACACTCACAAACCAAGAGTCTATTAAATGCCTCTAGTAATTCAATCTGATCAAATGGATTTCAACTCACCAGGCAGCGTCACTCGATCCTCAGTCACATATTCATCACAAAAATAGCCCCTCGTATTTTTCCAGTACGAGTCACTATTCACACGGCGACATTCAATTGTTTTTCTTCACTCACCTTATACAATCTCAATAAAAATCTTTCAATTAATCAGGCGGCCACCATTATTTGCCGATACATTCACGCAAAGAGGCTGTTCACAAAAATCAAATACTTAACATTTCCACCAAACAAAACGCTTCAATTGAGTTGCATTCTTCTCTCCTCCTCCTTTTTTATACCCCTTTTATATACTTGCAGTTCTTCTTTCCCTCGGTACGTCCAGCCAATCTCGGTCATTTGCGTCCCTGACTGGATCAGGGATGGTGTCACTTGATTGTTCTGGGGCTCTCTAGCATCTCCAAGGAGGCAGGAATGGCGTTAGAGTTTGCCCGATAGGAGCGATTTGCCCGGCAGAGGGCACGTCCTGCTGTACGGAGGACAACTGCAATGAAATTGATCTCAAATTTTCGCCAGATTCTTATTTATCAATTACAGTTGAATACCCCGTACACAAATTTTCCCCAAGGGATATAAAAATTTGCCCACCCTCTGGCGCCACCCCTTCAAGGGGGACGCCGCCTTACTAGTTACTTCGTGAGGGTTCGCCTCCGTTCTGGTAATTTCTACTCCATAGAACTCTCGAATTCACTGTGTTCTAATTCATGCAAACACAACTTTAACACAACAACCAATTAAACAAATAATCAAGATCTCTTTGTAAAAGAAAAGCATCTAAATTGGATCGTATTATCCTAAACAATTTCAAGTCGTCAGCAAATAAAAAAATATTCAAAGCACTTAAAATACAGCACAGATTATTAATAACTGAAATAAAATGCAAGGGTCCAAGATTAGAGTCCTGTGGCACACCGGAAATACTTGAAAACTCATGAGAAATAGCATTATTAAAATAAACGTATAGGGTCCGATTACATAAATAAGAATTAAACCAATGAGTCAGGTTTACATGAAGACCATTATTATTTAACTTCTTTAACAGAATGCCAAAATCAATAGAATCAAATGCCTTAAAAAAATCGGTGTAAATAACATCAAGCTGAGAGCCAATTTCAAATGAAGATACAATGTTATTTGTCAAGCAGAATAAATTAGTGGCTGTTTAGAATTTTGGAAAGAACCCATGCAGAGATGAAGAAATTAGGTTTTTTACCTGGTGGAAAAGCCTTTTATGAATAATAATTTCGAAAATCTTAGACAAAGGACTTAAAATAGCAATGGGTCGATAATTTTTCAAATCTTGCGTATTACCTTTTTTAAAAGCAGGAATAATTTTGGTTTGCTTCCAGGCATGAGGAAATACATTAGTTTTAAACGGAAGGTTAAATAAAATCAAGAGGGGATTAATCAAAAATTCTGATTATCATTTGATAATAAAAGAAGCAATGTCCTCCACACCAACAGTTAGGGAAGATTTCAATTCCTTGATTGCCAAAACCACATCTTCAAAGGTAATGCTGTCAATTTTAATGAAATCACTGACGCAATTGCCTTTGACTGCATCATTTCTCTCGTAGTCTGTGCTATGCTTAAAATCAGAGTTGAAATAGTCAGTAAAAGCATTCGCGATATTGCCATCATTTTCATAACACTCGTTATTATAGTGTAACTATAATAACGAGCTAATGTTGTGCGTTTCTTGTGGGCGAAAGGACTTCCGGCAAAGCATATTCATAAGGGAAATGCTTTCTGTTTACAGTGAGAATGAGTTATTGTTTTGTGGCACAAGGGCCCAGTCAGGCCTTACTGCGGCAAACGACTGTTTACAGTGAGAATTGTTTGTCCTGCCAAGCTGTCTACTGTAACATTGTATCGAAACCTCGGATGCAATTCGAAGAAAACGTCCAGGTCTATTGACTCGAGGGGGAATTTTGTTCCATCACGACAATACCAGGTCTCATGCAGTTCAATTAACCGAGGAGAAAACTGTTGACTTTGGGTGGCAACTTCAACATCCGCCTTACAGCCCACAGTTAGCTGCAAGATTTATCATCTGTTTGGTCCGCTTAAATTGCTAGCGTTTCGCGACTGATGCAAACGCTGAACATAAGTGGCTGAGATAGCACTCTAAAGACTTTTATGCAGTAGGTATTGGAAAACTGGTAAAGAAGTGGGATAAATGCATCAGTGTAAATGGCGATTATGTAGAGAAATAAAATTGCTTTTTCAAATAAATAACTTGGTTTCCCTTTTTTATCGGCTTTTGTAACCTACTTTTATTTACTTATCCTCGTATTTAGATCAACCTGAAAAAAATGGGTCGATACTTTATAAATAGTTAATAGAAGTATAATAGGAATATATGTTTTCAAATTAACAACTAAAATTTTATACCACGTCAAATGTGAATCCATTCAACAAAAAGTGGAGAAGAAATCATTATTGAAACATAATGAACTTCGTAATTTGGCCAATTTATGGGGATAAACATCTATAATTATTAAGGGGAGTTGGAACCCTAAATCCGTTAACCCTAACCCTGTTACTTTTATGTGCCTTTTCCAAAATCTGTTATAGATTCATGTTTGTAATTTTTTATACAAGTAAAGTACATCTTTCTCATTATACTGAAATGATTTTTTTAAAACAAATTCAAAATTTATTTTTTACAAATTTTTTTGTGTCAAAACAAAAATGTAAAATTGGCGATTTCGATGTACCTTTCCTCAAAATCTATTATAGATACATGATAGAACATGTTGGAAACTTTTTATACAAGTAAAGTACACCTTTCTCATTATACTGAAATGAGCTTTTAAAAAAATACTCAAAACTTTATTTTTTACAATTTTTTTTGTGTCAAAATAGAGTAAAATTTCACTATGTCTAATTAAATATTTTGTAAATTTATAAAAAATTAAAAATTAACCAAAAGCTCATTTCAGTATGAGAAAGGTGTACTTTACTTCTATAAAAAATTTCAAACATGCATTTATAACAGATTTTGAGAAAAGGTACATGGAAGTGGCCAATTTAACATTTTTTGTTTTCACACAAAAAAATTTGTAAAAAATAAATTTTGGAATTTTTTTTAAAATCATTTTAGCATAATGAGAAAAATGTACTTTACTTGTATAAAAAAATTTCAGCCATGAATCTATAACAGATTTTGAGAAAAGGTACATCGAAGTAGCCAATTTAACATTTTCGGACTTAGGGTTCCAAATCCCCTTAACAATTTTTTCTATAGATTAAAGCATATACTGCATTAAACGTTGGTGAATAATTACAAAAAATTTTGCTGCCGTCATAAATCGAAGTTTTCGTAGATCTCCACAATTCTCAAATGCCTCAAGATGTTTTCTTCTTGCTACGATATTATTATTAAGATATTTTTCTGATTAGAGTTATGCAATTAATAAGAGTTATATATTACAGAACAGTTATATGTAGCACATATTTCTGCTTTTCTGGGTGTTAAACGTCGTGATGGGAATGGAAAATAATCAGTTATTAGTTTATCGGATCATGTTCTTATTTTGTAAAATGTTTTCCTTATTTAGCAAATTTTTAAAATTTAATCATAGATATTGGTAAAGGGAGAGTAATACGAGTATGCAGTTGGCATCACAATTGTTTATTAAATATAACATAAAATATCTTTTGCAAATCTCCTCTCTATAAATACGTTCCAGATATACTTTACAAATCAGGAACACAGTAGGAATTGAGCAAAAGAAGGATTCCTTATTATGTTTGAATAATGTTCAGTAGATGAATAGCTTGCAGTAGATTCGATTATTTTGATGATCGATGTTGGTCTACGTAGAGTTTCGTACGTAGAGAAAACGTAGAGTTTCAGCTAGCATTTTTAAGTCAATGGTAACAGATTTTAAAAATGTTATAGACTCATCAATTAATTCGCCTCTAAATTTGATGCTCGAAAAATGTTTTATCGTCGTTCTATTAGTTTTTCTTCTTCAGAAATTTCTACTAATAATAAAGGAGAATGTCTGTCTGTCTGTGTGTCTGTTGGCGATGTACAGAACAGACCTTAGAACGTAGAGCAACCAAATTTGGCACAGATATACTTTGGATGCTGAAGATGTAAATCTGGGAGCCTTTTTTTTAATTTTTAATTCAAATTTAAATTATTTAAAAAAAACTAATTTCTCCGCTTTTTGCCGATAACTTCTGAATAAACTGATGAAAAACAAAAAATTTATTTCATGTTAAAGTGCAAAACATTATCTTTTCAATGATATCAATTGATGTTTTGTAGGACACTTCATCTAATTTTAAAAATTTTTTAAAGTCATCAGAATTTTAAGGTAGCTAGTTGCGAGAGTAGAAATTGACGCAGGGAGGCGGGGCTTAGTAGCTGTAAACAGTATGGCCGCGTGTATCTTCATAACAAAATTATTATTGATGTAAGCACTTCGGCAGTACATATACTAAAATTGGAACAGTACAGAGAAGATTAACATGGCACCTGCGCAAGGATGACACGCAAAATAGTGAAACGTTTTACATTTTTAACGCTGATCTGAGAAATAAGTTTAAGCTACCTAGCCTTAAAGAGTTTATTCTAAAATTAGCCCAAAGAATTCTGTGAAAATCTCCCTAATATTAAAAATCACTTCATGTAAATCGTAAGAGCACCAGATCAACTTTATATAAATAATTCCTCTTTTTGGCATTCTTTGCCCGCCCCCTTTTTTTCCCTATACTCCATGGCAGCTGCTTCAAACGGTTCTTCAAGCAGACTGACTAGAGCAGGTGGTTAGACATGTGTCTCCCATTCTTTCACGCCGAGGTTCGAATTTCGCTTCAACTTTGCCTTCGTTAGTATCAGCAAACACTTCGTCAACTTTTTTGCATATCTTTAAAGGAAACATTAGATTTAAATTCTTCCAATACTCTCATTCAACTTTTGCTTATTTTATTTTATACTATTTTCTCAGTAATATTTAAACATTTCTTTAGAGTTTTAAAACACTCTCCTCATCTAAATGTTTCTCAAATTTTACAAAATTTTTCTCCACAGTGTTATTATCGGCGATTAATTAAGCCCAATAGATAAATTTAGAACGGTAAATTTGGTTTTATTTGATTCATTGTAGTCATTGGCATTAATCTTAATTATTAATCTTGGCTGTACAGTGTTGAATGGTGATATTCAATGTGTGTTTTTATATTTTACTTTGCTCCAGAGAGAGAATAACTATTATCCAAACATATGCCTGTTTTAGTTCATTTTTTTATCATTCGCTATTATTTGATAAATTTGTGTTTTTATAGTTCATAGATATTCAATTTCTTAGTGTATGTTTGTTGTTTTGTTATGCACAGAATAATTATTTAAGTTTTTTTCATGCATTTCTATTCAATATTTTTTTTATTTATAAACGGTTGTTCTTACTGACAAGATTTAAATGGTTATCATGAATTTATTTTTGCGTTTCATAAAATGTAGTCAATTCTTTTTTTAACAGAAAAAACTTTATTTAATTATTTTGAGTTTTAATTAGTTTTAATATGTAAATTATTTTTAGATGAGAGATTTAATTATTGTACTTCAAATTTTCCATTACTTTTTTTGAAAGAATTTTTTTACTTATCATTTTTTTAACACTTAAACATAAGGGATTAACTCAAAGTTCATTATATGCAAAAACATCCTGTACATTTTCGTTTTGTGTATAAAGAATTAAAATTCAATTATACTAATTAACTTGTTCACTGTTTGTGTTTTTAAATTCATTTTGTCCTTATTGCAATTATTCCTTTCAGCTTACAAAAATTGAAATGTTGCCTTAATTTCCTTATTACTATTAATACAAGATTGGCGAACCAGCTGGTCGCCGTAGGCGGCTAGTATAAAATATAACCCCGACGAAAAGAGATCATTTTCATTTTTTGATGCAATTTTGATTTAAAGTACATGGTGCATCAATCAGATAATAATGTTGAATATTTCAAGAAAATAACAAAAGTGGTATCTGTTTGTCTTATCCAGCGTGGTGTTACTTTGAAATTTTGTGAAGCAAGCAGGATACTTTTTGTAGTATTTCTGTGAGAAATCTCTTACCTCCATCTTTTACTACGATTTAAAGAAGAGTTTCAAAATGAGAGCTCCGGTACAAGAAATTGGGAAAAGTTGAATTACTCATTAAAAAATAAAAAGATACTTCTCAAGTTTCTCGAAAAGAAATATTTTAGAGAAAATTTGAAAGATAAAGAACAGAATTGAGGAAAACATTTTATAAGCTTGTTTGAATAAAAAAAATAAGAGTATTAAATAATTTTCAATCTTAGAAAGGAAAGGGGCAGAGTCAAGAAAAAATATGATTCATCAGTTGACCCCAAAAATCCATTTGAAAATTAAACATTTCTAACTTGATGGCAATAGATTTCTAGCTCGGATATTTTTAATTCTATGAAACTGTGTCATTGTGATACAAAGATATGTTTTGAACGCATGTTTAGATACACAATCAAAAGCACGCTCTCCATTACTTATTTGATAATGTCTCTTCTTGTATTCAAGTGAGAGGATTCTATTGCACTGAAATGTTCATTAGAAAACTCTTGTTGCATTAACACATATAATGGGCAATTTTTTTATTTTTTTAATTCTGAAGCTCTTTGTTGCCTAGTAATCACGCCTTATCTATTGCTACTGAAACAACAAAAATTGAAATGAACATATCTTTAGCAGAGAAACTACGTTTTATAAGAAAATGTGGAAATACCAATAAATTCTCTCTTAACCGATGATTTCTGCATTCTTCCACTAACTACATATTTTGAAAGGTCTAATAGAGATGTTTTAATACTCTATACTAAATATTCGATCTTATTTTCCATCTTGCTTCTTATTTCTTCTTTATCTTCGTAGGTTTTTGTGACGTACATCAAGAATTTGGTAATTTTCGTCTTCATGATTGAATTCAAGTATTTTCACACCTATCCCTCTAAAATAGGATTCTAAGTGCTTAACTACATGATCTAGGAGCAACTATGCTTCTAAACGCGACACTGAAGTAAATGCTGGGTCTATCAGCTTAGCATAGACTTTTGGGAAAGTTTTACACCGCAAATTTCTTCATTTGTGAAGGCGTTACTTTATGTATGCGGTTTTGTGAAATTGCTATTTTCATGCCCCAGCAAGAAATTCTACTAAAATTCAGCCAACAGATTTCATTCTTTCTGATCTGGGGAGCAGTGCCTTTTAACTGCCTTGTCTCTAACACTCACCTGTAATGCAGGGTTTTTTTTAAGTGCTAGTTTATTAAAATATAGACTTTATCTTAAACGAATTCAGCTTAATTTGTTAAAAGACAAATAAAAAAGAGGTTTTAGAAACACTCTTTATTTAATGTATTAAAGAGCAAGATTTTGTTTATTTTAATTATTTCTACTTTTTGGTCTTTAATTTATAGTTCATTATTATAAATATTATGGAGTCTTTAAATCCTTTTTCTTACTCAAATTCACATCCAGGTGACGCCACTTGCAAGGAAACAAAATTTAACTACGTTAATCAGCTAATTGATAATTAAGTTTCGAAAATAATAAAATAGTGTATTATCATAGAGAACACGCAAGTTTATAAAACTTAAAAACTCTATCTCATGAGCAAATGAGTGAAAAATCGATTACAAAATTCCATCTTCATAAACATGGAAAACAACTCAAGTTAAACAAAAGTGTATAAAAATCAAAATATTTAAAAACTCAACAAAAACATTCATCAAATTCTTAATTTCAAAGTATTTAATCATGGGGTAATAAAGTTTATGTTGCTTAATTCTTACTTTCATTAAGTAACAATGATATTGATTCCGAACATTAGAGCTAAACAAGGAATACCACACAACTTTCGTTGGTCAGAATTCCTGATGTTAAAAATTACCTAAGTCTTTTGAAAGTAAAAGAAAATAAATACATGTTCTCCGAATGGGTGATCAAAGCATATCAAGCAGAAAAGAGGCAAACTGAAAAAGTGGTTTCCCGAAATAAATGGGAAAGAAAAGAATATATCTTTTTATCTTACATATATACTTCGTAAAACATTCCAGTGTTTTAAAAGATTATTTCAATCCCTAAATACTTAGAACTTCCTAAAAAGTTTTCAGTCTTCTAAAACTTTACATCTCTGCTGAACGATATTAATTCTGACTTTGACTTTATGAAACATTTTCTGACGAGAATCGGAAAAGAAAGGAGAAAGAAATAATTTTGTGGCATCAAAATGGATATTTTTGGCAGCAAAGTCATTAGCGATATTGAATTAAATACTGGCTGACTTTAAAGCTAATACATTGAATTAAGTTGCATGAAGTAATTGATTTCAAGCTTTATCTTTCAAGTATTGCTAATATTACGTCAGTGAAACTGAAAATAAGGAACAAAATGTTTTTTTACAAAAATCGATCAAAAAGTATACAGTTAACATATACTGGTAAATAAACGCAGAATCTATCAAATTCCTAATATTTATATTTATTTTTTGCTAATATTTATATCCAATTTAATCTGAAATTAGCACTAATTAACACATCTTGCTTCGTATTTCCAAGACAAGCCTCAACCGATATGTAACTGTCTGCTAAGTGCTGTCTCCACTGCTGAAATTCCCTGAGGAACACTAATAGACTAATTCATTTTTACCATTTTTCTTATGCATGAATGACAAGATTTTGATTTCATAAATGACTGAAATTATTATAAAAGAATATATAATAGGGCATCATAGCCAAATTGATCCTTGCTCATCAAAACAATTCAATAGTTTGATGCTTCATTTGAATGAAGCAGTGACAAATTTTAGAGTTCGTTTAATTTTACTTTCTTTCACCCCAACGACATAAGAAATTGAAAGACTTAAAAACTTTCTCAAATCATTTTTAATTAAATTTTCGAAAAAAAGCCTTTTTTAAGTCATCTTACTGTGTCAAGATTTACTTCCTAAACTTCCTCCCATTTCAGAGCTTCGTCTCTTGCAATTGAATTCCACGCATTTGCAAAGTTCGCAGTCCGAGTTGAGTTTGCTAGCTTCAAAATTATTTGAAAAAAGGAATGTTTGACAAACACGGCTCTACAAGAAAGATAAGAAAAAACAATCCATGCACTAGGATGGGATTTTCTCGGAACAGAGTAATTTTCATCTTTCGGAACCAACACGAAACGAATTGAGTAAGGAGGGCTTAGGTAAGTAAAAATGAAAGAAATCAAATAAGGGAAATGTGAGAAACAATTGCTTAGAAAGAAAAGGATGACACTGGTGGAAACGTCTATCGAATTAAAAGCGTGAAGTGGATAAACAATTTCAAGGAGAAAAGGATCTCTAAAATAAATTTCAAATAATACAAGGTGAATTAGAATTCGAATTTCGGATGAATTCAGTGCTATCCTATTTCAGAAGCAAAATAGGGGGAAACGTAGTTTTGTAAGAAACTGAAATTTGCTATAGAATCGTTTTTATTATTTGGTTTCAAACATTTAACATCCATTTCGTTGGCCTAAATGCAATCATGTCTCTTTAATTCTTCTTATTCGATCTTATTAAAATAAATATATTTTGAATAAACAATTAAAAATTCGTTTCTGTCTTTGTCTAATGATGTTTGATAGGTAAATGCTTTATCCATCCCAATGCTGTGTTCCACATGAAAGGTATTTTATCACTCATCATCAAACAAAATTATTTCCAGGCATTTGTATGATTAATATACCTCATAGCTTTGAATGCAAATTCTGGGTTGTATTTTAAGATATTCTGTTTGCACTATCTGTCAAAAAACTTATTACGTTCAGGACATGTCGGTCCATCAACCTTTTTTATTTTCTATTAAGCTCTTGTTCCAGTTTCTTTCATTCGTTGATGAAAGTGCTAGTTGATAAATAGTATTTTTTGACGTAGACTTAAGTCTCTCCATAGTAGTCTAATGGAGTGACGTGAAAGGAAAAAATTATGACGCTTTCCGCGCTAAAATTAAATGCTTATAGCTTCGCAACCAAATAACATAGAAAGTTGGTTTTAGATTTATTTAACAGAGAAAGGTAGACATTGAAGATTGAAAAATTATTTTAGAATTTGTAATTACGGTTTAGTCACAGTCGAGTTGCAAAGTTGGTGAAAATCATGAAGAATTTTACATAGATAGAGTCACATAGTCACTAGACTAATAGTCACTATAGACTATAGAGTTAATAGCAACGTAGAGCTACTTTAGTCACAGTTGAGTAAGGTAAGTAAGCCTACGCCCCTCAATCCCCGCAGCTGTTTCACAGAGACAGCCTCCCGTCGATTTTTTAAACTAGTATTTAGTTCTTAATGCATTGATACTTGATACAATGACAAGTTTTCCTGCTTTGTACTGATAAAACAAAACTAAATTGTGTTTTGTGGAAGCGAAAGGGAAACTAATTCGTTTTAAGATCCTTTTCTGAAATGAAACTATACTTCTGCACAGGAACAAAAAGGTCGTAACGAAAAGTTAATTCAGTACATTACCGGTTGCCTAGCAAAACTGAAATAAGAGTAGAAAGTCTGACATCGAGTGGAGTTGCAAAGACCGATATATTGCCCATCGCACTTCTCTCATACACTGTAAAAAATTTTAGTGTAACACAACACCAAAAATGGTGGCAACTACTTTACACCAAAAGTGGTGCAGTAAAACACCAACCATTATTTTTGGTGTAGTGAAACACCAAAGATAATTTTTGGTGTAATCAAACACCAGGGATAATTCTTGGTGTAACCAAACACCAGGAATGTTCCTTTACACTACTTTTGGTGTAAAGTAGTTGCCACCATTTTTGGAGTTCAGTAACACTAAAACACAGGGCCTATGTAATACATAAAATATTTTATATACTGACACGAAACACCAGCAAAAGTAAGAAAAATCGGCTGGTTATTCAAGTATACTAGAAAATAAATACCTTACCTATAAGACATATATGAATATTATATAAAATATAGTTATACATGAATGTTGTCAAAATAACACAAAAACAATAATATGCTTAAGATATATAAATACATGTGGGTGTGTGTATATTAAGCAAATTTTATTGCAAAATCTGAAAAAAAAAATAAATCCTTAAGATTCAGTAACTCCGAGAAGTTCTAAACTGAAATCATTAAAAAATTATTTAAAATAATTCAAATAAAACTTTGAATCGCAGGAGTGAAAATAAATATTCTGACACAAGAACACACTATTCCGTTGTAACTAAAAGACTGTGCCAATTATATTAAAACAGCAAACAAATAAGAATAAAATAAAATCATCTGTCTTATTATCGTCTGCGTGTTTCAGGTGGGAGAAAAATATGTAAAGTATTTAAATCCATAAAAAACAAAATATCGAATATTAATGAATGAGGTATCAAAATAGGCTAAAATTTTCCAGTGCTTTCAAATATATGCAATTTTTAACTGTATCTTTAATGAGTAAAAAGATAGAAATTTGAACTTGAATAAAAAGTTTTAAAAGAAGATGAGAAAAAAAGAGTAATAAGAAAAAAGGGTTGCAACAAAAATGTCCTGAAATAATGTATGCTAAGAAGTGCCAAATAAATTTTTCTTCTGTTTACACATTAGTGCATTATTTAGGTTTCTTTCTTTGTAATGTAAATTTAATAAATTCAATTTTTCTGATTTAATTCTTCATAATTATTGCGACTCTTGTAATTAGAATTGATATTAATTTGCTTTTTCTGCTTGAAACAAAATAAAAATAAATATTAGTGAGAAACCCTACTCGCTCTGCTCGCCAACACTCAAGAATCACGCTGAGATTCTTTTGGGATCATTA
Source organism: Araneus ventricosus (assembly GCA_013235015.1). Classification (NCBI taxonomy): domain Eukaryota; kingdom Metazoa; phylum Arthropoda; class Arachnida; order Araneae; family Araneidae; genus Araneus; species Araneus ventricosus. The sequence goes on along the minus strand of BGPR01000374.1, from coordinate 672,611 downwards.
CTTGACAGTTATGAGTTCCTGCTAGTAATAGGAAATTATAAATACATTAATTACTAGAAGTAAATTTAAATTATTTGAATAACAAGAAATTCTAACCAAATTCCTTTTAAAAACCTGTAACTAAACTTTAAATTACTAAAAACTAAATAATCAAATTATAAAATTAAAAATTTACCTTTATACCACATATATGTAAATGTTAGAAAGAAATTTGAATGCTGAAATGTATGATAAAATGTTTTCTAATAAAAATTATTTTCATCAATCAGAAATCAGTCACTTTAAACTTCTTTGTACACACAATTGAATTTAAACAGATTCATGAGCCCTAACTTCATTCCAACAAACTTCCAAATATCCACACTTATCAATGAATTGTTGCTCAGAAAAGCTTCGCCACATGCATGCACACTCTCTGCAATAATTATTTAGAAAAAAAAGATATAAATTTTCTCACTGGGTAGCTTTTTATATGTTAAAACTTCAGAAAATTTGAGTTTTCGAAAGATGAGTTAATCCATTTCAGAAACTTTTTGCTTAAAAACTACACTTTCAAGTGACAAATGGCTTTAAATATGTTCAGATTCACTCTTCAAAATTATAACCCATAATAAATACTTACTTTTACAATTATAAAATTAACAAAATAGCCTTTATTCAAAATTTAAAAAAAAATTCTAAAATCCTTGCATTTCACACCAAAATTTAAAACATGATTTTTTTCACAGAAATAATGATCAGCCACATGTATACACGTTAAATTAAAATTGGTTCGTAATTTAAATGCACAGAGAATATTAATCAGGGCGAATTCGAACTAGGCTTAGTAAAGAAAATTTCAGAAGCATATACGAATTAAATGTAATAAAATTCTTAAATACAAATGCATACATATAAATAAAGTTATATTTATCTTATGAAAACTTAATTATCTTTATTACACAACTAACAACCTTCTATAACGTTTCTGTGTAACGGCAGCAACCAACGGAACAGCACAGTTGTTTACTAATAACCTATTGTTGCCATCGGAGACTTTCCAAACGTACGCCAAAATTGGTGTTACCACAGGTGAAAATAATTCACGAATGGTGTCAGGCGCGTGTGAGCAGGGTGTAAGGATTCACCAGTATTGGTGTTGGATGCAAACAACACCACTTAAAGTGTATAAGAACGCTTGATTTGGTGTTAACTTTAAATAAAGTGTTTGTTCACGCAGTTTTTAAGGTTTTTCAACACCAAATTTGGAGCGACATTACTCCACAGTTTTTACAGTGTAGTAATAACTTGGTCGCGTTGGCTTGGTGGTAATTTTGACATTAAGACCGGAGAGCGACTGGTTAATCCGTCTGCTACACGTTCAATTCGTCGTCTCAAATATCCTCCCACTCGGGTGGTGTGGAATTTTGGAGAGAAGAATGTTGGCTCATTTGTCGCCCTTGTCATTTCAGTAGCTCAAAATATTGTCGCCCTTGTCATTTCAGTAGCTCAAAATACGAATTATATACTGAAGCGCCACAAGCCATGGCATACCTCCTAATATCGTGTGGAAACTCCTTTTGCCGGGCGAAGTGCAGCAACTCGACGAGGCATTGATTCAACAAGTCGTGGGAAGTACAATCGTCGGAACTCCCATTTTACAGTGAAGATTTGGTCACGAGGGGGCCGATCAGAAAGTGATGAAGAAAATGAATTGGGCTCACTCCGTTTCACAGAAAGTTGATAATGATATGAAACTTTCATAAATGGTTTTGTTTCTTGTCCACAATACTTACGTATATGTTGGTAAAAATAGCATGAATATTCGGGAAGATATAAAGGTTTTCTTAAAAATCCCAAATACTTCCATAGGTTTTTGTTTTGAACATACACAATTTTCAACTAAATCATTCGACACTTACAGAATACATGACAATCTGTTTGCGAAGCATTATATTAAAATTTGAAGTTAATACTATGAATATTAGAGGAAATATGAATATTTGTAGTAAATAATTTTTACTGCCCATGTGCAAAACACAGTATATTTTTCTTCTATAATCCGGAAGCCAGATACATGGGGCAGCGTATAGTCGAATAGCATTAAGATTCAGAAAGACATCAGCATTGAATCGGGTAGAATTTCTTTTGGTCTCCAAGAGAAACAAAATGCTGAGGTTTTTCCACAAACTGATATTTTTTAAACTTGAATCTCCGACTAGTTTTATTGAATTTTATAAAGGTGAATATGCCGAATACCAAACATACTTATGAATAAAATACATAATTCAAATTGCAGTTCGACGAATACTGTTCGAATATTTAAGTTTAAAAAATATTCCGTTTGTGGAAAATCTCTTATCATTTTGTTTCTCTTAGAGACCAATAGATTTCTACTCTCTGCAACGCCGATATCTTTTTGAATCTTAATGGTATTCAATTGTAATTCTTATATAAGCTGCCCAATATATTTGGCTTTCAAATTATGAAAGAAAAATTATGCTATGTTTCGCACATGCACACAGTAAAAAATTACTTACTACAAATACTCATATTTCCTCTAATATTCAAAGTATTAACTTCAAACTTGAATACACTGCTTCGCTAACATATTGTCACGTATTCTGCAAGTTTCGTATAATTTAGTTGAAAACTCTGTATGTTATAAGCAGAAAACATTCGAAAAAAATTGGGATTTTTTAAGAAAACCTTTATATGCATACGGTTTTTAGAAAAATATATGTAAGTATTTAGCACAGGAAACAAAACCATTGATTAAAGTTACAAATCATTGTCAGATTTCTGTGGAACATGGTGAGCTCAAATCATTTTCTTCTTCATCACTTTCTGGTCAGTCCCCTCGTAACCAAATCTTCACTGTAAAACGTGAGTTCCGACGGTTATACTTCCCTTTGTTGAGTCAATTCCACGTCAAGTTGCTGCACTTCACCGAGTAAAAGGAGGTCCCACACAATATTAGGAGGTATCCCATGGCTTTTGGAACTTCAGTGTACTGTTAAGTGATAACACATTTCGACGATCACTATTACAGTTTTTTATAGAATGCCATAAATAATGCCAAATATAAATAAGAATAGATCTCTAGGGAAATTTCGGACCAGTCGGTACCCAATTAATGGTATTTTTTTATAGATTTGTTAGAAAATGGAGGAAGACAGGGAAAAAGCTCCTGTTTGCGTGGAAACTATTCATAATGATGATCGGCCAATCAATAAAGCAAAGCCCATTAACTCTTAATTATCCGAATTTTCTGAAATTTTTAAGTTAATCATTTTGCTATTTTGCTAATTGGGCAGCATTTCGCTTCTCTTGTCAAAAATCTGCATTATTTTCTTGAATACATCAATGAAATGATAACGAAATCCGAAATTTAATAATTAAAATTACTTCATTCTTATTTTATCAAGATTAATCATTCGCCCTGTAAAAGTAAATTAAATAAATAACTAAGCAAATTATTTAATAGTTGTAATAGAACTATTAAAAATAAAAATTCATCTTCACATTATCATATTTCAGGACTGTCTTAAGTATCAATACAATGGTGTAAGTAGAATTGGATTTTTAAATTTAAATTCCCGAAGAGAAAAGGGTAATGCTCAACTAATTTAATTTGACTTTTGAAATAATATGTTAAATGCTTTCTCATGTTAAATCATTTTTAAAGGAAATTTTATTTTCACTGCTTATTATGTTTCTAGTCATTGCTATAATCAATAATGATTACGAAGCAAAGTCAGTTTTAACAAACATGTTTTGCTTTATAGTTCACAGCTCTTTTAGCATAAAGCATTTTGGGAATAATAGCTTTATGTGAACACAATACTTGCTTTAAACATTGTTACAGCCAGAATAATAACTAAAAAAAAAATAACCAAACTAATAAGGCTTATCTTGCTATAATTTATTGAATTCCAGAAACATTGTATACATTGCTATTTTCTAAAAGCTTGCTTTATTAATTATTCAGATACAGAATTTCTATTTAAATGTCGATAAGAAAGGACTTTAATTGCTGTTTGAGAAAAGATACATTTTCACCGTATTATTTTCGGTTTCTCTAAGGAACTCCATTTTTGAAGCAAGAAGCAATCGAAATGTACACATGAAAAAATTATAGCGTCAAATTTAAATTAAAGTCTATTATATAAAGAAACAAATACTTGAATGATGAAATTGGCCATCAATTTCCTTCATGAATAAATGAATCGTTAAATTAGCTGCTAACATTTCTTTCATTTTCTATTGACTTCTGTCCTAGTTTGCAATTTTAATGAATTTCTTGCTATTATTATACTTGTTGCGAAAGGAAAAAGAAAGAATTTTTTCTTCTCCTGTGAGGCTTGCGTCGAATATAAGATTTTGTAGCTTCGTGGAGAAGAACTATCTTGGCTGGTTCATTTGGATCAAGTTTCCAAATTATAGGAGAAAACAACACCATATTTATAAATGGTATATTTTAAGATGCGCTATTTGTCTGATCCCACTGGTCTTCTGATCGTAAATTGTCTTTATATAAGATATGACATGACATCCTTTTTCCCATAGGAATTGCATTGTAACAATTATTACTTTCCTAAATCATTTTCGAAAGTATGAAACTTTTTACAGCAGGAGAAATTTCCGCTTCGTTCATATTTTTAAAAATATATAGAAAGAGATGCATAATATTTACTTTTTTACGCTATCATAATGAATACATTCCATCCAAATAAAATCAATAATAAAGAAACGCTTTCACTAGCTGAAACCGATCGTTCGCTCTAAAAACTTAATGCTTCATTGCTCGTTAAGCAGAAATTTCTGATTTCGAAACGAATAAAGAAAATAATTATTTTTTTATTCATGATATCATTATGCACTCTAGAGTCTGCGTTTTCTCTCCTTAAATGACATAGGATAGTATTTTCCTTATTTTAATGTTTCACCAATAAATTTTTACGTAAAATTTAATGAAGACCAGTTTCTTCGGCATATGTGTTATGCTATTTCCTTTATTTAATACTGAGCAGAGAATTTAAATGAAGAAAGAAATCTACACTGTTGCCTCCTCCGGTAGGATTATATTAATGAGAAATATTTTAAACAGTTTCCAAGGAAACTTCATATTCTTGCGATCTTCTTTTGGAACATTTTTAGTAAATATTTTTTATTTATTTTAACTATGTATCTATCTGCGATTAAAAGAAGGCTTCGTCATATAAAATACAAGGATTTCCTTTCTTCTTAAGCCTTAAAAACCTTTCATGAAGCAATTTTCGAAATTTTAATTCTCCAGCCACAGAAAAGAGTTTTTATTAGTTAGAAGACTTTTCTTCTAAGTGCTTTTCGAAAGATCTTGCAAATTTTGTTCTAATAGCGGCAGTTAAACGAAAACGGAATTTTACCGCGACCAACTTTTTCCCTCCATAAAAACAAGCATTAATATCTCATTTTAAGCTAGAAGTTTCTCTTCTCTAATTACTTCTATTTACATTTAGATTGTTTCCGCACTGAGAATTACTAACTAGACTGCAATATGCAATTTAAATTAGCAATCCGGTGGATAATAGCTTCTTTCTAACAGCAACCGAGTTGTAATGCCCAAGTATTTAATTTTTAAATAAAAACCCTCATTGTCATTTGAAATACAATTAGCTGTTTTCTTAAATGGAAACATTTCGAGTTGAAAACCGAAGTCGATGGGTTTTTTATTTCAAATCCACTGAAACCTTTTATTCTTATAGCTATGCGGGTCATGAAATGACGTTTTTTGCATTGGATTACACTGTTGTGTTCATCAATGCTATTTTATTATAGGCACATTTGATGCGGAAAATTAATTACATTTTCAGGTGGAATGTAGGCAATTTACGAGGTTTCCATTGTTTTTGAAAGGATTTTTATGTCCTTGCACAGTAACGATTTCCCTTAAATAGTGATATGTGTGATAGTTAATAGTGATGGTTAATAATTAACCTCCCACTTCACAAAAGAATGTTTTAAAATTGCTTAGTTTCATAATTGAAGAATTTCTAGCATAAATAATAAATAGAAGATCTCAAAATATGTATGGTCATAAATATGTGATGATAATAATATGATTCGTCTCAGAGTGGCAATTCTTTCCGAATGCACACTTCTTGTAATGAATTCAACATTTTATAATACTCGCAGTCATATCAGATGTATCGAAATGCATAATAAAACGGTTAGATGAGTATAACTATAAGTTAAGTGCGTCATGTATAGTAAGGGGAATGGAATTAAAAAAGTCCATACAACGTGGCCTTTTGAGTGAATGATGTTAGCTGTTGCTGTGTGAGCAGTTTAAAAGTTTATGCACAAATAAATGCTTTTTTTACTTTTCTAGATGAAGCTGTAAGGAACTCTGCTTACAATGGACAAAAATTTCTCTTTAAAATACAAGTCATCATATGAGATACATTATATTTCAGACGAAATTTTGATGTTTGTAACAAAGTTATTCCGCCGTAATAAAACATATTCACAGAATATAAAAATATAAATGAAGTAAAAAATTTAAATTAATAATACATTCTTTAATTGAGATCAAACACCTAACTAGCCAAAAAAGTTTCCGTATAGTGAAAATAATATGCATCAACTTCATATTAGTCAGCTTCATATTCCCTTTCATAGTAGATGAAGTCATTTCGTCTCTATCTTTTGACTGTTTGGCATTTCTGAACGAGAAGTTGTTCCATATATTTTGTACAAGATCTCTTCTTATTTACCCGTATTGCAGTTTTGAGCTGACAAATGATATCTTCTCGCAAATGTTTTCTCGGACTTAAGAATGGAAACTGTGGGTGTGAAGAAGTCATTGCCCTTATATAATAGCTATAACTTGAAAATTAACTGGAGGTTTGGATCCATTATCATGTTCAAAGATTTTAAAAGTGGTCTCAAAGGAAGTCTCTACTTGCTTTAGGGACTTTAGAATTACCAGATACGCACATTTGTCTAAATTATCATCCATGAGTTTTTGTTTCACTACTCCAATAAAATTTATTCACCTTCATATGAGACCATCTTGTCACTTTAATAAGAATTTTTGCTGGTACCTTTAATTTTCATTGAGAGAACACGCATTTCCCACTCTCCGAATGCCTTTGACTCGATTTGTAAATGGGTGACTTCACCTGCTTTCCTAAGCAGGTGAAGTCACCCATTTACAACCAACCCATTTACAACCAACCCATTTACAACCAACCCATTTACAACCAACCCATTTACAACCAACCCATTTACAACCAACCCATTTACCCAGCAAAGTCATTCTCGCATGACTTTGAAGAAATCGCTTACCTGACAATCTGAAGAGATCCATCTCGCATCCTTAAATCTACCCTTCATGATGTCTGACAACTGATGTCATCGATAAATCTTTCTTTAGAAGTAACTGATAATCAACAATTTTATCAGATCACCTTCAGATAGTTTAAACAAATTTTAACCATACATTTCTCCTCTTTATTCCTCTTTTATGCTTTTGAATATATTTAATAATAATGGTTTCTTTAAAATTAAGAAAACCACACAAGAATGTCGGTAATTCAAAAAGTTGCGTGTTGATTTTATGTGAGATAAAGTATACAACACTTCGCAAAGTGCAAAGCTCAAAACAAATTACCAGAAAATACTTTTCTTTCAGAAATCAGCACATGAGTGAAACAGACAAATTCGATACGTCAACTTGGTATAAGAGAACTATCCCTTTATAGTGATGTTATATATCGCTAACCAATATGATGTCTCTATAAGCTCAACAGGAGGCTGGATCCATTGCTCAATTACTTTACTAAGCGTAACAAGGACGCAGTAGAGAAATGAAAGCAACAACCTCAACCCCTGTGGAGGATTCCAAACATGCTCTATATTTATGCTCCTTCTCTAATTTAAGTAAATTAGAGATAACTAACGAACTGAATTGGGTTGGTATCTAGAAGTTGGAACACACGCGATTTCGTCGCCAATATGGCTACCTGTGGAATCAAGCGTTCCATTGGCAACCCATCGGCTAGACCGCTTACGTCATCGCAAGCATTTCACGTTTTTGAGTTGTTTACATACTACACGGATTTTTATAAAACTTAAAAATATTTAATTAAATAATAAAATATATTTTAATTAAGATGATTTCAATTAATAAAAAAATAACAAAGAGAACTTGGGTTTATTTAGTGATTATATATTTTTCCGATCACATAATTGAGAGATTTTTTTCTTTACCTCATAATAAAAATCGTTTGCATGGAATTTTTGAAGTTGCATGGTCATGTTTTGGAATTCATCGTTTGGAATGCTGTCTTCACCTGTGTGATGGTTTCCTGGATGCGCCGCATTGTTCATTTTTCTTTTTCATATATTAAGAACGTTTCCTCCCAAGTGCAAATATTAGAACTGAGTAAGTCTTAATTTTTTTACTATTACTTGTTTTGAAGAACATTTGCCCTGAGTAGCGAAGCTACTCAGGGCAAATGTTATGCTGCTTCATTAGAGTAATTAAAAGAAGCTGATTTCGTACATCCACTAATTTAGCGAAACTACTAGAATCCCGCTTTGTTGAATGCGAAGTCGCTGATGTTTTTTAAGTTAAAAAAATTGTCCGGAGCACACTTCAGATGCCACAGGCATCGCGAGCACAATTTATCCTGCTTCATTAGAATAATTAAAAGAAACAGATTCTTTACATTCAATGAGCTAGGGAAGCTAGTAGTTCTATTGAAATTCTACATTTAGAACGGGAGATAGTGCAACGGCAAACTACAAAAGCAAGAACGCGTTCAAAAAATATTAAACTTTAAACGATTAACTTTTAACTGTGACCGATGCACGTTTGTTTACCATTAGCATCCATCTTGCTTTGGCGACTAGGCGCCGTTTTAATAAGAGTGTGTTCCAATCATGATTTATTTCTGTTGAAGATAATTTTCCACAACAGGAGCCTAGGATTGTGTATCGTTGCTATCTTGTAGGATAAGATTGTCACTATTAAACTGGAATAAGACCGCATGAAAGCATTAAAGGTGCTATGGTGACGTTTTCACAGACTTGAGAAGTCTCAATTCCATATGAAAAGATATGAATGTTTGTGCTTCCAACCAAAGAGATAACACCCCACAAACAGATACTGCTTCCTCCATATTCATATGGAGGAAGCAGTATCTGTTTGTGTTTGATAACTGGTTTTAGGTTTATGAGCAAATAAAGCAACATCTCATATCGTTTTGCAATGTAAACAACTCTCAATTGCTTTAAAATTTAGTGGACATGTTGACACTCAAACTTTCCGTCCTGTAATGGGATGGGCACCAAATGGCTGATCGTCTCTCATGACATCATAAGACGCACTGTCGACGTCGGCACGATCCTTCCTATGGATTTCTTATCCTGATTCCTTATCTCGCTGTCACAACAAAACATACAGTCGAATTGCCATGCATTCAATTTTATGCCACTTGTATATGATGCATTCCGAATGCACTGTTTTGTACAGTTGGAGTTTTATTTAGCATTGTTTTCAAATTTCGGATAGATGCTTTATGAACGTATTCATTTTTGTTTTTGCTATTTTTCTTATTTTTTGGGTATCAAAGTTCATAATTAAAGCTTGAATTTGAAAACCCTTTAAAATGAGAACTGCAGGACGAAAAATTACCAAAATTCAAAAAATGGCAGCCGGTGGAATTAACACTCTATGATATTATGGCCGTGGATGAATGTAGAAGTTTCCTGACTCCAATTAGTAGTATATTCTCCGACCATAAACATTTTACAAAACGCTAAACTCTAACGCTTTGCTAAAATAAAAGATAACGCAATAAAAGAAACTACAAGAAAGGATTAAGGCAATTTATTTCACAAGAACAACAATATATATATCAATGACAAAAGACTGTTGCCATATCGTAGAACAGAACTAAAACAAAACAGAACAACTAAAAATGCAAATTACAATAGAAGTTCGAAGATCGGGTTCGAAGAAGTAGATCGGGCTCTAACTTGATACAGTTCTCACTACGCCACAATATAATTAGGACCAAGAATTTTGGCTTCATAAACATTCCAGCATTTAAGAAAATTCGCAAATACTTGTCAATAGCTCACCTCCAGAAAGGCAATTTTACAGGCTTAAAAAAATTCGCATACTTCATATGGTTTTTCTCCTATAAAGCTGTGTATTGTTACGAAAATCGATTTTCAGAGCCTTTAGTTGTCACAAGTAAGTATTGCCTGTATCTTTGAAAGACCGGCTTTACTCGTAAACAGCTATTATCAATGTGATAACAACGAACGGCGTACATTTTAACAACATCGAATTTAAGCATTTTCAACTACATCTTTTCCAGGTTTAAAGAAATTTGAAGCCGCACATGTGTTGACCATCATACTTGTCTTGAATAGGAAGCCCCTTCCTACAGAAACTTTGAAATCTAATGCATTGACAGTAGCATCCATGAAAGCATGCACGGCCTTAGTTAATTTAGTGAAGTTAGATTAATCTTTAGCGCTCCAAAAACTAATTAGATACGCATTGTACTTTGCATGTCGCTTTCGCAGGTTAAATTCCTTAAAAGACTACGCAATTGCTTTGATTAGCAACCAAATCAAGTGCTAACGATCTTAGTAAAGTCCTGTCTAAATTGTTTGAAAAAAAATTATTCACAAATGTTTTATATGCGTTTGGAGGATAATGCAACTCAGCGTCCCCTTAGTGGAGCCAACGGAATGCTAAAGGTTTGTCTATTTTTGAAGCCACACGTAAACCATTTCGGGACGGACTTTCTTAATTTTCAATTATGGTCAAATGACAAAAGGGTGTTGCAGTATACGCTGTTTCATGTCAAATGTAATCAGAATTGCGTGTAAAATCTGTCATAAAATTCCGCATTATTTTCCTTTATAAAATCAGATGTGCACAACATCTTCTACCTACTGTTCCTGTTCAAAGGAAAGCTATTTCATAATAGCTGCTTCAATGAATGGAGATTGATCATGCTTCTTTCTCCCTGGAGCCTCTTGCTGACGGATGAGGCTCATTTTCACCTAAAACAAGGCCGTCAACAGACATATGTTAGTGCTATTTCTTCCTAAATAAGTAAGGAAAGTAGTTTGTAGAGGGAAAACAGAGGGAGACAGAAATTGCTTGTAAATATGAACATTCTTTGTATAAATAAATTGTAATTTCTTTTTTACTTTAAAAAAATTTCTTTTTTCTACACAAGTCTGTAATTTCTTTTTTACTTTTACCAGTTCATGTATTCCAAAGCATTCCGTTGAAAGGTCATAGTATACTTGTTTCAGTAGACTAACTACTTGCTTCCTAAAGAAAATATTCTTTTTAGAATTGCAATTTATACAAATTCATAACATAGGTATATTATTTTAAGAAGCAGTTTCTTTCATATCGCTTGTTTCAGTATGAAGTTTACGGCTTAAAGAATACATCTTATTAGGACATCCATACCAAATTTCTTTTTAGCTTTAATATAGATTTCATAATTAAGCCTGCTTGTTTCTCACCTAAGGGATAAAAAGCACTTGTAGGATTTCCAGTAGCATATAAATCATTTCAAAATTCTTGATCAGCAATATGTCTTCCTGTTGTATCTTTTGTTTTACCTGTTTTATTTTTGGCATCTTTTATTTCATAATCCGTTTGCATTCCAAACACAGATTGAGACCCTTCTTTGTCGTAATTTAATTGCTAGTACAGTGGTATTTTTTAAGCTTTTACTTAGATGAATAGTTTATCAATTTGCGTTTCAACCTCTTTCATATGGGTAAATATTTCCTAAAAGTTTTCATGTTTTACATTATTTTCACTACCTTATTCAAGTGGATAAAGTTTTTCAATTCCTTCAATTTTCTAACACAGATGGTTTAGTTCACTGTTTTGAATTTTTAAGGGGCTGCTGATCTGTTTACCTGACTTTCAGAATCGTTATTTTGGTTGTCGCTAAAACTGCGCATGTTTTTAATGATTCAGTAAATGAATTATTTATTTTGGGATGCTTATGGTATCCCTTGTAGAAAGGAGCCTTCGCACTTTGCATATTAATCTCTATTCACTTATTTGAGTAAAATCTTAATTTGTTACTTTTACCACATGAAAATAGTCACACAGGGGAATTCCAAAAGTAGAGACTCATCAAAAACTTCGATGTTGATTTTTTGTCGACATTACAATACTACGTAAACCAGATAGTATAAACGCAGAGGAATAAAATTTCTACAATTTAAAAAAAAATGTTTACACTGTCCATTCCGCTTTCTGATTCGAGTAAAGTTTGAAATGATTATCATTAATTTTTAACTTTGAAGTTTATGCTCCTTTTCCTTTGTACTGACCATTTTCACTTACGAATGACCTTATATAACATTATCTCGATGTAAATTAAAGCTCCGTATTAGGATCTGATGCCAAGAAAATGCATACAGGATCTTTATACACTAAAGCATTTTTTTAACTAACAGATTTTTTAATCTAACAGAGTTAGAATTTCGTCGAAACAATCAAAGCTCTAGTAATAAATCCGAAGAAAAAAGAAATTTGTATACATTTCCTTTCATTGCATGTTGGCTTGTATAAAAGAAATAGAGACTTCTGAAAAAGCGTTGTATTCGCTATCAGCAGCAATCATTGAAGCACATGTTTGAACAAAAATAGTGTCTAGATTTTCTGAATTTATAGCCGTGGTAATGTAAGTATTGTGGGAGGATAAGGGGTCAAGCAGGGACAAAAATTCGAAAAACCAGATGTTTGATAATTTTACCGTTGTCTGGAAAAATAGCACAAACCTACACATAACAGAAATGAATAATATCCAAAGAAATAACAACACTAAACTATTATTATCCACTAAAGTAATATGATCAATATTCTATGTGTTGTCAAACTGAGGAAGGAGAATGCTACAGAAAGAAAAATTACAACTAAGTCGGCTTTTATCTTTCAATACGAGATATTTATTTATAAATAAAGCAATGAACTTTTTTACAAGCTGAAAGAAAGAGTCAAAAGTCGAGACTGCCCCAGCTGATAAGCACGTCTGGTGCCACTAGTCTAATCTGGCTAGTCTGTCGTCTGATGTCAAAACGTTTTTGATATCTCAATCTCAACTGTGGACTCTTCTAATTTACAAAAAAAAAACCTCCCATTCCTTGAATGAAATTACTTAATAAGTCAACCAACCAAATCTTACTATGTGCCTTACGATTTTCTACAACATTTGTGCTACTAGGTTGAGACATGCTGCAATTTTCTTGCTTAAAACAGTTCATATTCCGCCGCATCATTAAGTGGAGGATTCACATGATCCACCACACTACAGCGGTATAGTCTGAGACGACACCAGTCTTTTCAGACGCATAAGTGTCTGAGTAGTTACACTGGTGTCAAAACTAATAAACAATTTTAAAGATGCTACAAAATAGGAATTAACATGGATACTATGGCACGCAATCAGTTGCTGAGAATCGTGGGACATACTATTGTCGGAACTCACATTTTACAGTGAAGATTCGTTCATGAGGGCGATTTGGGGCCACGAGAAAGGGATGAAGGCGAAAATGGAGTTTGAACCATCCTGTTTCACATAAAGGTATAATGATGATGAGTTTTCCACCAAATTGTGCGCAACTTACAGAATACTTGACAATATATAAAAGAAGCATTGTATTAAAATTTGAATTAAAACATTTGAATATTACAGGAAATATGAGCATTTGTAGTAAATAAATTTTTACTGCGCATGTGCGAAACGCGCGCGCGCGTAGCATAATTTTTTTCATAATTTCAGAGCCAAATATATAGGACAACTTATATAAAAATTACAGTTCAGTACCATTAGTATTTAGAAAGATATCGGCATTGCCACTTGGTGAATTTCGGTACACTCTAAGAGAAGCTAAATGGTGAGGGTTCTTGCACATACTGTTATTTTTTAAACTTGAATTCTTCGAGCAGTAATATTAAATTTTATGAAAGATGAATATCCTGAATACTCATGCATACTTATAAGTTAAATACATAATTTAAATTACAGTTCGACGATTACAATTCGTAGATTGAAGATAAACTGATAGGTTAACTAATAAACTGATAAACTGATTCGTAGATAAACTGATAGGTTTATGCAAGAACCTTCATCTCTTAGAGCATACCGAAATTCACCAAGTTGCAATGCCGATATTTTTCTGAATACTAATGGTATATAAGTTGTCCTATATATCTGGCTCTGAAGTTATGAAAAAAATTACGCTACGTTTCGCACATACACAGTAAAAAATTATTTACTACAAAAGTTCATATTTCCTGTGACATACAAATTTTTTAATTCAAATTTTAATACAATGCTTCTTGTACATATTGTCAAATATTCTGTAAGTTTCGTATAATTTGGTGAAACCTCTGCATGCTTATAAGCAAAAAACATGCGGAAAAATTTGGGATGATTTAAAGAAACGATTTCGAATAGCGTCTTTGATTTCTGAATTTTTTAAGAAAACCTCTATATCTTCTCGAAAATACTTGCGATTTTTATGAAATTGTATGCAAGTACTAAGCACAACAAACATAACCATTGATGGAAGTTTTATCTCGTTATCAGCTTTCTGTGAAACAGGATGGGTCAAACTCCATTTTCTCCTTCATCCCTTTTTGGTGGCCCCTCTAATTGCCCTCTTGATCGAATCTTCACTGTAAATTGTGTGTTTCAGCGATAGTAAGTCCCACGATTCTCAGCAACCGATTGCAAACCATATTATCCATATTAACACCAATTTTGTAGCATCTTCAAAATTGTGCATTATTTTTGGACATCAGTGTACTTTATTGCACATTTTCAGCATTTTTAAGCCCCGTTGCTCATTTTGACAAAGTATGACAATATTCGTGTGACTATTTTGATTGAGGCGGAGGATAGTGAGTTCTTATAAAATGACTAGATTTCCGGAACTTCAGCTCGAGGAAAGGAAGGAAAGAAAAGCAAGCCGAGACAAAACAAAAACAGAGAGTCTCTCGCCTAATCTGGAACGATTAGTCATTTTACCATTGATATAGTGGTAATGTAAGCATAGAATGGCACATAACAGAAATTAATAACATTGGAAAGAATTACGATCTTGAGCCATCATTATTCACTAAAACAGGGTGATCATTTCTTATATATAATAAAGGTTTGTGAGAATTTTTCAGAATTTCTTTTAATATGGTTATTTTTTTTAAATATTTAATATGAATTGTGTACTAATAAATAATGGGAAAAAACAGAGCAGTCTAGGAAGATTTTGTATGAAATCGATGTAAATCTGTATATTATTGCAAGCTGGGAGAAGGATTTAAAATACGGTTCCGGATTATATACATATGTTACCGGCAACAATGGCTGCGAGTCGGAGGGGAGCAGTCGCCCCCCCCCCTACTTTTTGCTGGAAAAATGAAATTATGAATTATTAAAAAGTAGCAGTGTCCAGAAAAGTTTGCTAATTCTGTAGCTAAATTTTTTAATTTTGTCGTCTACCTCTAAACTCCATATACATTTAAATGTCTATAAATTTTTTGCCCCCCCCCCTTCCCTACTTTTAAAACCTAATCTCCGCCACTGACCGGCAAAATTTGAAATCCTGCATTCTATAGAATTCCTTGGCAATTTTAGGCAAAGTATGAAACGATTAACATTTCTCGCATTTTCTAGTCATATAAATGTGAGAATGTAAATCCGGTAAGTATGAAATAACAATTCGGCAAAGTATGAAATAGATTACCGATTCGATTTTATAAGAAATAAATTTAAGTGCAATCCAAAATAAAATTTCCTTTTTCGATGTAACAGGTAGGGTTCATATTTTTTTGTTTGTTTTCTTAAATAAGAAAGGCATAACATTTTATTTTGTATAATTTTCATTATCCTTTACGTAATTTGAATAAAAGATTTTTAATGGCATGATTTTATTATTTTTTCTATGTAACATTTGTATTTCTGTAAAATGCATGTCGTTTAAATAAAAAAACCTTCTTTTCATACTTTGCTAGTATCTGTCATTTTATAGAATACCTAGGTACTCGTGTTGCATATAGTGCCTAAGAAAAGTGTATAACATATTCGAATAATTCTCGTATTTCATACTTTGCCTAAAAATATCTCGGCATTCTATAGAATGCTAGCTGTTCATGCCTTGCCGGTAGCATATATAAATCCGAGATTATCTTGTGGTTGCGGTTCTGATTATTTTTCGATATGACAGTCATAAGAAATACTCAGCACATTCTCATCTATGATTCATGGCGCCATCTAGGGACATAAGAAGGAATACCTTTAAATCGAAACTAGGCGTCTTCGAATTTAACCTTCCCAGCGGGCGCGCGTATGCAGGAGATACTTCTATTCTGCATCATATTACATACTTATATCGTTCTTTTATAAAATGTAAGCGCAATTTTTCTATAATCTTTGTTTAGTATAAAGCTAATAAATACAGATTACATAAATAAAAGTTGCATTTACTTTTTTAAAACTCGATATAAATATGTAATACGATGCACGATATAAACAGGAGTGGCGTAGTGGGGGATCAGGGGCCCCCTGTCGGGGATGCTGTGACCCTACCAGTCGGGCATATCTTTGTACCCAGTGCATGCAACCAGCTATTCAACTAGTAGATAAATAGAGATCTGGAAAAAATTTGAGAGGGTCATCATTGCACCCCTCCCCCGTACACCAGGTCGTGTTCCCCTGTCGAGCAGAGAAAGTCCTTCGGTCGGGCATACAGTGCTCCCCCGTCTGGCGGACTCTAGCACCACACCTGGATATAAGTATCTCTTCCGTACGCACGCCCCCTGGAAAGTTAATTATTATGTTAGCAAGGACTAGCGAGAAAATTTTGGCTTCTTTCAATTAATGATGCTGAGAATTTTTTAAAAGTTTCCTTTACTGTTTCCCACATGTAACGCTAAGAAACAATTCATGTAGCAACTTATTAACAAAGTAAGTAAATCAAAACTGAAATAAGATTTATTAAGAAGAAATAATCAAATTAAATAGTTACATATAATTGTTTACAAATCCAAGTTATGCATTCTGGACTCTTCTCATGAAGAATAATGCTCCTTTCATAACTGGAATCTGCAAGAGATTGTTTTACTGTTAGAATTAGTCGGTGAATAAAAGTTTTTCTTCAGAAAGGGGCAATAAGCAATTTTAATTCATAGGAAATAAGCTAAGAGAATAAGCAATAGGCATATGACTACTGATCAAGTATTAGGTGAATTCCCGTAGAACCAATTTTTAAGAAGCATACATGGTGAAGGGAGCAGAGCGAAGTGAATTACTTTGAAGAGGAAGTATTCTCCCCTCGACTTTCTCGTATACTTACACAAATGGTGCTTTGAGTGAGTTTCGAAGTTATACAGAAGAAAATCGAGTATGCATTTTCGTCCTCTTCCTTTTAACCGACAGAGACCAAAACTTGATACGTATCTACAATTTTCGGTGTCAAAACCACAAACCGAATGCATTTAACTTGTTACATTTTGAGTATACATGTAACACCAGACTTTAAATGGGAAATGTAATCCATTTTGGTGAGGGAAAAGACAGAAGCTGGTTCAATCCTCCTTTAATCAATCATTAAAGATATTAGGTTATTTCTTCGTTAGGTAATGGAATCCTTTTTTACGTAGCTCCATGATCAGGACTAAAGAGATTACGCCCGAACTGCGCGCTGTTGTCAGCTTACATGCTTGCATCAAAAAAGGGGCAGTTAACAATGCGCAGAGAGGTTATATATGGCAAAAAGGGGATTTTCCCGGAAGACTTGTGACTCGAAATGAAAGTCGTAGAGCGCTTATTACGATGGAAGTAGAAGTAATTAAAATGAGTTGCTGTTAAAAATGATTTAAGAAAGTTAAAATATCACATATACACGAATAAAAAAATCGACAGACAGTCTACCCTTTGGTCCAAAATTCGAAACAAATCTATAGTTCTGGGGATAAAACAATATGCAGAAACTTTCATCTATCAGAGTGTTACGATTTGATTTATCGTGCTCATACATACGGAAGGTCAACAGACTTTCCGCTGACGGATTTCGTCCAAGGGGTCTATTCTGGTACCCCCGGTTGGGTTGGGAATTTGGTTGGATTCCGCACATTAACAACGGAACCCAACCGGGGGTACCAGAATAGACCCCCAAAATTTTATAGAAATCTTATCTCATTTTATTTTATTTTCTGTAAATGCAGCAAACGAAATTTCATCCTTCAGCTTGTTGCGTTTTGAGTTATGTTCAAAGATAGACCGTATAGTAAAATTTCTTTTTCTGATTCAGGGATGTCAGAAACATGGATATTCATCATAATCTCGTCTAAATTCATCATAAGATCCAATTTTTTTATGATTATAGAACTCCCTCTTTGTTTTCGAGAAAGAAAAAAGAAGTTCAATTTGCCAATGATTTAGGTAAAGGGAAAAGAAGGTTTAGATTACGGAACCTCAATTAACCTAATCTAAATTATGTTACAGAGATGCAAAGTTCTTGACCTAAAGTCGACTTCTAGAACTTCGCACCTCTGTAAAATAATTTAGTTTGATTGAAATTAAAACTATTACGTTTACAAAGGGAAAAAATCATAAAATCAATTGCAAAGAGAATAATTCCTCGTGTTTAACCCTTTAACTGCGGGTACTTTCTTATATATGTGGTTTATAAACCACACTCGTAACTAAAGGGTTAAGAGTTTCGAACAGAAATAAAATAAAGAAATTCTAGGAAAAACAACGATGAGGCCAATTTTTCTCCAGTCGGCGTAACATCTGCGTATTTTCTTCAATTTGGCGAGAAATTTTGATTTCATGCGAATTCAAACTTTTACAACCTTAATATACTCTGACATAAAACTTCTTGAACTTCAGAAGTGTTAATTTTCTGTCTTTTCGAGTCAGAATAATCTTACCATGCAAACGTGACTTACTTCGCTCTTATGGACGTCATGCAAAAAGGGTGAAAGCGTAAAATTTAAGAAATGATAAATATAAAAACATGTTTCAGCCGCAGGTGATGAGAAGAAAAATTTCTTAATACTATGATACTGGAATAAAGGATTTGACTACAAATCTGATCTCTGTTTCTTTGAACAATCATGCTCCGATATATCTGTCACTTTGAACAATATAATAAATGAAATACCTCTTGGAATTGACCATTTCTTTTTTGCTGTTAACGATATAAAGTGCAGTACAATTTGCAGGGTACGCTTTTAGAGCGCTGCCTATAAATAGCAAGTCGACTCTTTGCAATTCATTTGCAAGTGTCTGATTTAGATACCGATGAAAAATAGTCAGCGATTCTGTACAGGAGGAAAAAAATGACGGGAGGCTGCCTTTTTCAAACAGCCGCTGATGTTAAAGGCGTAGGACTACTTTACTCCCGTGACTCTTTCACGATTTTCATTTTTTTTTTGTAACTTCTTTCGTTACCCTTTATCTCTAAAATAAGACGTTAGTTATGTTTTTAACATATGTAGTTACCGAGATATAGAGGATCTCCCATACAACGTTTTACGTGGCGTTTTGGTGTGTGAATCAAATTCCTTCCTGAGACCCCAATCGGAGGAACGCAGTCCTACGTTAAAAGCCACACGCGGTTGGAGAGTTTAGTGATAAGTAAAAAAAAACCCCTCAAATTCGCATAGGATAACTTTAATTTTTCAGCTACATTCTTGAAATTTTATTTCTGAGATACCGTTGCAGTAGTACACAGTACACCAAAGGAAAAAAGTCTCACTTCATTATTTCTTAATTCCAACTTAAGGTGTTAAGCAAATTTTTAATGACGTTTTCAAATCAAGACGATTTTCTTAACCGTTATTGCTTAACGCATTCAGAAGAGATACGAAAAAAGAAATTCGAATTCAGATAGCTTTTAACCTTCCAGTGGGCGCGCTTATGCAGGAGATACTTATATCGTGCTTTACAAAAATAAATGCAACTTCTATTTATGTAATCTGTATTTATTAGCTTTATACTAAACAAAGATTATATAAATAAAAATAAATTGCACTTAAATTTATAAAAGAACGATATAAGTATGCATTAAGAGGCACAATATAAGCATCTGCTGCATACGCACGCCTGCTGGAAGGTTAACACATTCACTGCCACCGACGCACTGGCGTGTCCAGAACCAACTATCTAATGAGATGACCCCTTCTCTACTGTAGTTAAGAGATGGAAGAGAATGGGTCATCTCATTAGATAGATGGTTCGAACATAAGGCGTGAATAGGAGCAGCTGATGTGTTAACGGCGTTTTAACCCTTAGCACTCGAGAGGCGACTCTCACTCACCACATGATTCGATGCCGCAACTCGAGAGGTGATTCTCGCTCACCACTTGGTTTGACGCGGTAAGTCGATGAGCGGCAATGACTATTTATGTTCAATTTCTTTCAAGTGGGGTTCCTAAGCTCTTTGGGTACAGTCGTATGAAGTGCAGAATGTCATCCCTTCAAATGGAGATGAGATTTTCTTATCTCAAATTAGTCCACGATCGCCGATCGGAATGCGTTTTCGGCGTTAGTCCTCGCCGGGCCAAGCCTGGATCTCTTTTGACCCGGCGTTTGAACAACTCTTGCATTATTTCTCCTCTATTGAGAAGTGACTTTTGTGTGTGTGTGTTGCACTGGAGATATCAGATTTTAGTTGGCTCTCGACGGTCTACCTTCCGAGATCAGTTCGAACTTGACAGTCGTGGCAAAAGAATTAACATTTAACCCTTTACGGACAGGTAACTTTTTAGAACACTCGGATAAACTCACGCACTTTAAACGCCATCGCATTTTTTCCAACTCTGTGCTTATTTAATTATATAAAACTTTATTTTTCATAGTGTAATTAGATTATTGGTTTGAATGGATGGATAATATACACAATTGTGTCCGAATTTTAGCCGCTATCCTTTTCTTTAAATGGATTTTGTACACCTCAATCTCGAGATCGGTGAACTGTGGCGCTCATTATACGCCGTACCTGTCCGCAAAGGATTAAGAAATTATCTTCTTAGACATGTAAAGATAGATAAAATGTTAAAATATGAAAGTTTTATACATTAATTTGTATGTGTAATCGTTTTAAGTTAGAGGTGAGAAATTCACCAAGAACACCGAGAAACGTCTCGAGCTAGTTCGCCGGAATGAAAAATGGCTGGAGTGAAAAAGGGTTAATTCTTACAATTCAGTTCTGGACAGAAATGCCATTGCTTATAATTGTTGAAGTACCTGAAAACGGTATGGGACTCATTATTCAATCTAAATTCATAAAATTATATATAAATTAAACAAAATTCTTTACTAACCCTATTCAGCACGAAAAAAGTGCAAATTAACTCTAACTCGAAAAAATATAAAAGTAAACACCTATGTTTAACCTTTGGTGATCGCCAGAATAGACCATCAGCCTCACAAGTACTAAAACTGGCATAGGTTTGTTTTGGATCCTGGTGCACTTCGATGTCATTTCTTAAGAAATTTTAATAAAATTATCAGTTATGTAGAAGTTTAGCGAAAATTTGATGTTTTCATTCAATTTTTCGGGCGATAATTTTCAAGAATTATTGCACAAAGATTAATTCTCAGCCATCTAAAGCTCAGCAAATCTAAAGGTCAAAACAAAATTATAAAAATACGAGGCGCTGAGAAAAATAATCTAAGTAAATTGGGATTTTATAAGCATTTACAATAGATTAATTTTTAATATATAAATATTCTTTCGCATTGTAACTTAATTTCCTTGTAGCAACACTGACATAAAACGACGTATAATCGAAATTTTAATAAACAAATTTGGTTATTATAAACTAGCAGTACGCGCACGGCGTTGCCCGTGAAATCAGCACTTCAAAAAAAAAAAAAAAAAAACGCCCACAATGACATGAAAGAGTTCTGAAAACAAAACAAAATATGCGAGACATAAGCACGTTAAGACACTGCCGAAAATAATAATCGAAGTCATTCAATTGAAGGTTATGACGTACCCTGCGCTCTGCACAGTCAGCCAATGAAATTGTAACAATGCATGTTGGGAAGGCTTCTTGAGAAACTTTCGTGGAGAATGCTTGCTAGAGAAAAATACTTTTCAACAGACCAAGGAAAAAATTTTAAAAAACGAAAAAAGATATTTTAACCGTTCCAGTTACAAGTTGAAAAAAAATTGAAAATAGTGTTATTAGAACGTCGGATGCAGGAAATTTAAAAACAAAAATAAAATTTCTATTTCAAAACTGACTATTTTATAAAAATTTCACAAAATTCAGTAAGTTACGCTTGAAGCTCAAAACAAAATTCATTAGAACGAAAATTTTTGCTTTATCCGATGGTACATTGATTATTTTTCAACGGTCATTAGAAATGATACTACAGCCGTAAACGTGCCAAAAATGACCCAAAACAACACAAAACATTAAATAAAAAATTTGCTAGATTGAATTTTAAAATTCCGACTTCGAAGTGCATTGAGTCACCTTTATGACTACCTGTGTGATAAATTTCATAGCTGTGAGTGCTATAGATTAGTCTGGACATCGCGCGCACACGCACAAACATTGCCTTTCATAAGTACAGATTTAATGCTACTAATGAAAACTCATTTAAAAGCAATAAAGTTCGTTGGGATAATACTAGTATATTGCTACATAGTATTGAAAACAATATTTAAATAACTTTTTCGCATTCTTCTTTATCATGACCACCCTTAGAAGTTGGAAGTTGATTTGACTTTCCCTGGCACAAGACCCTCGAATAGGATAAGCTGCGCCGAAAACCAAGAATCTGTACATGATCACCCTTGGAAAAGTTTCAACCGAGTAGAAAGACTGAGGCAGAAAATATGCGAATTTTAAAAAGTTGAAAACCGACGTGTAACTGAAGCTTTGCATCGTATAAACAGTACTTTACCGAAAGTATAAAAGAAGTACTTAATTATTTTTTGGTTACGAATGAATCGGGACCGTGATGAAACGACGTACAAATGAAAAACGTATAAACGGTACTTTAATGTATTTCATAATTCATTATTATCGATATGATGGAAATATGTGTTTAAAATTTTCTCAAATTAAATATTAGATAATGCTTATGATATGAAAAAAATAATTAAAATTAATCGATTAACTGCATTGGGAACGCACAACTGTACCAAATTTCAGAACTTTATTAAATCAGAAATGATTAATTACAAAAAAAATCCTAGAAAATTACAAAATGCTCTCTTTACAAACCTGCAAGAAGTTTCATAAAATCGTGTAAAAACAATCTGTTGAAGAAAGTAATAATATTACTTACGATACATAAAGACAGTAATTACAATACGGTTCACAGGAAGAGATCACGTAAGGTTTCAATTGCTAGTTGGGGGAGATTCTTCTCCAAATCTCTCCACTGATCACAATGAAGAACCTTTGTGCGATTTTCAGCTATGTAGTTCCGCACATCTCTCTTCAGGCTTTTGTCATAATGCATATCAGCCAGAAGCAATAAAACACAACAGTTAGACAGATCGACGCTTTCCTCCAGAGAAATAGTGCATTTTTGTTTTAGGGGAAGTATCTGATACTTGTCAGCAGCGGCATACAGCTTCATTGCGTCCTTCCATTCCAATTCTTCCAAAGTGTCGGAATACAAGAACAAAAGCATGCGTTTCAAAGTCTCTGCTTCCACGTCAGCTATGTGGACGCATTTTTCAATAGTCTCTTTCATGTTGGATTTAAACATAGCTTCGAATATTGGAGACTTGGCACTCAAGATGGCTGTATGAGCTGGAAATGTTTCGGTAGCAGTCTGTAACTTCATGTCGCAAAGAATGCCCTCCTTTGACAACAGAAATTTCAATGCATTTGAAAACTCAGTTTTTTTCACTTCGGCAACGGAATCCGTTTCATATTCAATTCTTTCGACTTTTTCGTATTCTTTGCCAGAGTAAAATGTGAGCTCACAGTGTAGGGATAGAATGTCAAGCGGTAAGTACAGCGCTGCATTTTCCATTAGATCCTCCTGAGAGACATGGGGTGAAATGAATGTTACAGGTGTAAAATTGAGCTCCCATGTATCAATATATGTCTTATTACCAGAGAAATCCAAGAAGAACAATTTGAAAATTAAAAATCGCTCACCTTGAATATCCACGGGGATAAATTCAATTTTCAACACTTTAACGTGCGTTTTCACAATATCATCATAACTAGGAAATAAAGATACGTTCACTTTCATCAGAATTTCTCCTGTAGATGGCGATACTATGTTGAAAGTTTTCTTTCTATCCTCAGAGAAACTGCTAAAATTTTCAACCTCTCCAACGAATATGGAATATTCTGTCCTCATTCGAGTTCGAACGTAGAAATGGACAGATTTTGGAATGGATCCTCGTTGTCTATATATTTTGCATTGAACAGTAATAATATCAGGAGTAAGAACCATGCAATTTTCTCGATCATGGATTTCCTTCATAAAAATTTTAACCTTGTTGCACTTTTTGCCTTTTTGAAATTTGAATGAATGTGTTCCTTTTCGATGCGAAGATTTTCTATAAAATGCGTTGACGGAAAATTCGTAATCCAGTCCGAGTTCTTCCGGACCATTGTCTTCCTCTTCTCTTTTAATAGTCAACCAAATGGTTGCATAAGACATTCGATGTAGTCCTAGTTTCCACTTGGTCCCATCCATCCCATCCACGGAGATCACAGGACTGTACAATTCCATCATCAGCTGATAAATATATTTAGCATTCTCGATTTGCCAAGTTATAATAACTCCTTTTCTTTCATACTCCATGTTTGCCCTTTGCAAGCAACGAATGTCTGCTCAGAATGGTCAACGAAACATCTATATTCCAAATAACAAATATCTGGAACTAATGCTTTTGAATCCAATTCTGTGGAAAGTTACCTAAAGCGAAGCATGGATAGGCAGTAATTCGCTACTCGTCTTCATTCTCGCACTTTTTTTACGAGGCGTGTACGGAAAGTAAGTTGTCGCAGCTTAGGTAAGATGGCCTCTCCCTTGCCTGATACCCTCTGTGGAACATGCGCAACAGCAAGCGAGGAGGGGAAGAATACTAGATTCAAACTACTATACTCAGATTATATAGGTTAGGATGAGCATTACGATGCGTTAAGATACGATCGCCACGAGATATGTATTGTTGAGTATTTTGTGTCCCGAATGAATTATAATTTAAAGCAATAGTCAGCATCTTATCCTGCATTCTGGAATTTCTACTTTAAGTTAATTACATTTTAGTGGGGAGACGTCCAAGGATGTAGAAATCCGTCGAGTTTTCAGGTTGATCTAAGTTTTTGGATAGCAATGGATGCGCTGAAACAAAAGGTAACGTCTATAGATTACGAAGAGAGCAGACAATTTGGATATTTTATTTAAAAAGAGAATGTTTTTGAACAATTGTCTTAAAAATTAAAGCAACTGAGTGACTGTGATCGCAAACTGTTGGAAGTGTGTCGTGTTAAGAAATCGATATTAGTAAATTTTGAGTAATTTATTATGGTTTAACTAGGACATAATTTTTTTTTATTTCAGTTTAAGTATTGTAATATTTTTAATACGCTGAATTAAAGTTTGTATCCATCCATTAGCCTTCCGTCGGGCGCATCTAATCTGTGAGATGTAGCACACATTTTTTTGTGCTTAAGTGCGGGTTTTACCGAGAAAGGTGTGTGATACTCCCAGTAGCTTCCTGGCTCCCTACCACTCACACTAAGATATCGTGGTTGTTCCTCTAGTGGTCTTTTGATCTAATTGTCTTTTAGTGGTCTTTTGATCTAGTTGTCTTTTGATCTAGTTGTTTTTTAGTGGTCTTTTGATCTAGTTGTCTTTTAGTGGTCCTTTAGTGATCTTTTGATCTAGTTGTCTTTTAGTGGTCCTTTAATGATCTTTTGATCGTTTTAAAACATGTTCAAATACCGCTGAACTAACCTAATTGTTATTTACATGTAGGGCTTTATTAGTATTATATAACCCAACGTTTTAAAAGTACTGAGTAAACCCACTAGCTTGCGAAAATCGCAGGATGCAGCAAAAAACAGGAGAACTTCCAACCCGTGGAAATCGCGGGATATGCAGTCAGAGGGTTAATCGCCCGATGAATCAAATACGATTCATACATAAATTCTATTTGGATGACCCATTCTCTACTGTAGTTAAGAGATGGTAGATAAGGGGTCATCTAATTGGATAGATGGTTCGAACCTCAGACGTGAGTCGTGGCGACTTAAGTGTTAAGAAAAGAGCTGTTTCCAAGATTCCCGAGGGTGCTATATAATTAGGTATTAAACAAGTTGAAGTGTTGGTGTTTTAATTAACATTTTAATCAAGATTTTTTGTTTGTAAATATTTCTATATATTATGCTTTGGTATTAGGAGGCTTATATGTTGTCAGTGCATGCACCGCAAGCTCTGGCCCAATTTTAGAGTGTTCATATTTTTTATTATTATTAAATATGTATATAGGGTGGCCATTAAAGCCCCCGCCTTTGATTTCAGAACGACTGCAACTATAGTTATAGAAGTGGTGTCTAGGTATAGTGAAGTGGTTATGTGCTACACCGTGAGTCCACTTACAGTGCCACCTGCCCACAAACTGCGGAATTAGCATTCTTATCTCGAAAACGGAACGATATAGGGAGGAAAAAAGTCAATTACAAAGTTGTAGAACATCATCGATTTAGTTTTTTAAAAATACCTTGTGGACAAAAATGCAAAGAGCGGAATGTTTAAAACCTCATTTATTTGTTCACGATTTCCAGCACTGTTACATGACGAAACGTGTTGAAAAGAGAGAGAGGAAAAAAAAACTACTTGACACAAGATACCTTTATTTTCGGTGTTCAGAGTGCTCTCAGTCAGCTATAATACACATTTGGACCTTTTTTTTTAAATTTCACGTTGCACATTTTTTCGCATATTAGGTGTCACTAGCATTAGTAATATGTCGTCGAAGGTCCAGCAGTGTTGAAGAAGAGATCGTATACGCTTGCTGTGTGAGGTATCCCTACAGGAAAAAATCCATTGGGGTCATTTTTGTATAAAAGATAACATTTCTTCTTTCAGCCGCGTTTTGTGCCGTCACAGTTTCGGAAATCACGAACAGACATATGCTCGTTTTAAGGGTACGTTTCGACGGATTCGACTGACAACTGAAAACAAGTCGGTCGTGTTCACACGAGACGACTAGCTAATCGGCGCTGCATATTCGGCGTTAATCATTCTACTGATAAGTGACAGATGTGGCTCAAAATGGATGCGTTATTCGAAAAGCTCCCATCAGATGAAAAATGCATGATGAATAAAAATTTCACAGCTTATAAATATGTGGCATCATCGCTGGTTGTATTTGTTTGCTGAATTTGCAAGCTCGACTACCCCGCCCTTCTGGTGATGTCATCTCTTCGCCAACGGCGAAGAAGCGCTGCGGTATTTAAAGCATGGAGGTATGAATAAGCTCTAATAATATAGCTCTATGATTTAAAGCCGCTGTTCCACTTGCTCTCTCCCTCACTTTTTTTTTGTTTTCATCTTACCAGAGCCCGTGGTTATACGAATTTTTGTAGTTACCATAATTTCTTTTTAACTTATTTGTTGTTCTGTTAAATATGTAGTTGTTTTAATTCTGCATCTTCATTCCTGTGTCGTCTAGTGTGTCTGCACATTGTCACCATAAACATTAGCCCTTCTGATAAAGATGAAGTCTTGTGGTTAGATATTAGATGAAGTGTGGAGTTGAGCCATAACTAGGACCTCCTATTCCCGCCATCACTCTATATTGCATAATTTACCCTCGCTGGTGATATTTTTAGATGCAGTGTTTTTAACCTAGAAGTACTGTTTTAAGTTAACCTTTTCTTGTTTCCGGTGAGTAAAGACTTGCACAAAACATGCTCAACATATTATTATATATGATAACAAAAAGATGTTTACATGACTTTCGGCAATCGTAATGCATCTCAAAACATACAGAGGTTCATAGATAGTATCATCAAAGACATACCTTGTTATGCGTATGTAGATGATCAATAAAGCCACAAAAAAGATCTCGTCTTTCGTAAGCTTAGCGAACACGGAATCGTGGTAAACCCTCAAAAGTGTGTTTTTGGTCAATCGGAGCTGAAATTTTTAGTATCTTCAAAGGGCATTTCCCCTTGTTTTCATCTCCACTACAAATTCAACTCGCAATCGCCTTTCATGTTGAGTGAGTAGTGTTTCATGTCCAGACGTGGCCGTGCACATCATAGTGAAACTCCCAGCCTGAGCCTGATTCAAGCAGTTCAGTTTGTAGTCAGCTACTGTACTGAGTGTTTTTGGCCATGTTTGGCTGTTAGCATCGTGTACGCTCACTATAAGCAAACCGTACTCCGTCCGGGCCAAAACTGCACGGAAAAATTCGATGGGCCACCACAAAACGACCCCGCCCAAAACTAAGGTCTAGGCCGACATTTGTCGGTCTCTGAGACCGGCAACCAACTCGATCACTTCAAGGTTCATCAGTGTGTTGGTCTTGGTGACACAAATAGTACAACGACCACCATCAGTTAGACCCAGTTCGAATCGCCTCCAACCGTTGACTATCTTCTTCCCTAACAGCATCCTTATTTCCATTTTCTGCAAATTTGTGTTTTACAAAGATTGAACATTGGCGAATATTTGTTTTAACATTTTATGGTTCAACACAAGGCTCCGACAGCTACTTTGTCAGCAGTTCGTGTATAATTACGCAAATTGAGTCACGAAAAACAGGAAATTTCATTAATTCCCTTATGTTCATTTGATTCCATGAATTCAACCATCTCGTTTTGTGTGGTATTCATCTCGTATGTATTATTCCTTTATTATATGTTCCATTGTGCCTGTTGAATTGCCGTATAAACATCTAGATTCCTTAACAAATAGTCTCGCTTGATGAATTCGAAACAAACCGTGGCCTGTGACTACTTGGTTAATGTATGGAAATTTCCATACAGTCTACGCGTGTCATTTTTCTTTCAAAAAATGTCCAAGTCCAGCGACCATTTCTTGAATCTTTCCACCTTTGTTGCCATTGTTCAATTATTTTATTTAATCCTTCATTTCTTATTTGAGTCCTGGACATTGCAAATGAAATATTTATCTCTTCTTTTAGTGTAGCCTCTTTGGCTAATACATCTGCTCTTTCGTTTCCGATATTTCCTAGGTGAGCTTTAAACCACATTAAAATGTTTTTGTGATATTCTTTTATATTCTCCTTTATACCATTTATTATTTCTTTCTTTTTCTACCGAACTCAATGCCATAAGGGCTGATCTCGAATCGCTTACTATTTTTTTTTTGCCTGTTGTATATATAGCTAATACTTTCGCCATAAACATTGTGTTCAAGTAATTTAATTTGTATTTTCTAGAGTAAATTTCTTTGTTGTCTTGAAATTCAACAAAGGCACTTCCAACTTTACCTTCGAGCTTTGATCCATCTTTATATATTAATTTTCCCTTCGTTTCATTATCAAAGAAATTCCAGTCCACTTTCAGTTTTCCAGAGTAGAATTCTTGTTTCATATTAAAAAATAGTCTTGCCTTCCATGAATTTATTTTCTTTCTTCATTCTGATTTGTTCTGCTATATCTGATTTGTTTGACTGTTAAGTTATACTAGACCTAATCAAAATTATTATTATAGTGAAATAGTAATATCAAAGTGACAACAATATTTAAGTTTGCAACACCTATACTAATGGCATCAAGTAGCAAACCGTCCATTTTAACACAGAAATCTACAAATAATTGGATTGTTGGTCAAATATTTATATCATTGTGCCAAACAAAGTTGCCATCTAAAACAGAAGTTCTCAGCATTTCTTCCTGGGGAATTATTGATCAAGTAAAATGTTTGGGTTTTGATACAACTTAAGTAAACACAGGGTTACGAAGGTGAACATGTGTCCTTATTGAGGAAAAGAAGAACAAATAAATGCTCTAGATGGCTCTTGCAACAATCATGTCCTCAAAATCATGCTTGAGACAGCTGTTGGTAAATCAATTGGGGTTTCAACAGGGCCCGACATTCCAAACGATTTAAAAATTCCTGGAGCTTGATCGATCACAGTAATATCCAAACTACCATATCTCATGTTTCAAATCATGAAAACGTGATAAACAGTGCATCAGATATCACTGAGTTTGCCAAAAAATCAACTTGAGAAGTTCTAGCCTCAAGACGACTATATAGAACGTTTACAGGTATCAATTATGAAATGCGAGTGCGATGAATAAGTTTCTTCGACATTTGTCGTACCTGTCTGAGGAACTTGTTGCCCTTGTGCTTTTTGACGATATTTCTCAAGAAATGAAAAAATGGTGGATGCTTTAAAAACGGAAGAAAATGATTAACCCTTGAGATAAGCCCGAGTTGATTTAAATGTAGTCCTTGAAAAGGATCTGCATGATTTTATATCAACTAAAACAATCAGATCTTTTAATATCTTAAATATATTATCAGGGTTTCTGTAAAATGATGCGACAGAATAGAAAAAAGACGAATCCTGCAAGGAAAGTAAAACAATAGTTAGTTCATTAAGAGTTGTAAATAATGTAGTAGAGCTTGGAGTGGCACTGATGGAATAGTACAATAAACTTCATACAAATGACGAAGAATAAAAGCAGTACTTGTTGCTATTATTAAAGCAATTTAGAAACAAATATTCGTAATCTAAAAAATCAATTCTAATGTTTTTAAAGATAGTATACTGTAAACTGAAATCCTTTATCTTCATATGTTTGTTAAATGTGTAAGAAATCGAAAATCTTTTGGATTGCATGAAATGCTGAATAAATAGTTTAACTGAAATTAGTGGAATTCTAATTTTTCCCGAAATTCAAAAACCTTCTGCCGTGGTAGCGACCCCTAAAACTCGACTTAAAAATCTCGAAAAATTAGAGTAATTTTTTTTAATATAGTAGATCAAAATGACAGGGTGCCCCATTGAAAATTCAAACAAAAATTTTTTTGCCCTCGTATAAGGACCACCCTAGTGTAACATCCTTAGTTATACTCAAAAATCCCAACCATTGATTTACTCTTATAAAATCAATAATCTTACTTTGTTTCGCTCAGATTCAGTTACTAATCTTGGTATTATTTTTAACTTAAAAGATGATTTTTCACAACATATCGATGCCGTAGTCTCGAAAGCGTGTAAAAAGCTTCAATTTCTCAGACACAAAACTAGAGAATATTCTAATGAACTGGTTTTGAAGGTTCTGTATTTGAATGTTGTCTAATCTAATAGCATGCATTATTTATTATTTTACAAAAACAATCAATTTTATTCACAGAATATACCTTCATCTTATCAATTTAATATTTTTGATACTCTTAGTTTGAAATTTTAACAAGATCTTTCTTATGTTCTTTTTTTTTCGTAAA
Organism: Araneus ventricosus; assembly: GCA_013235015.1. NCBI lineage: Eukaryota > Metazoa > Arthropoda > Arachnida > Araneae > Araneidae > Araneus > Araneus ventricosus. The sequence continues at coordinate 641,146 of BGPR01000374.1, read as the reverse complement.
GTCATCAATAATATGATTGATTGCAGTGACATACTAAGCTGTATTCATGTTGCAGTACCAGCCAGAACTTTTGGAGACAGCTGCTTATTTGAAAATGTGTTTGTTAAATTTAATTATACAGATAAATTCTCATTATGTAAATTTCATAAAATTTTTAACAACTTTTCTGAAGAACTTATTATAATATGTCCTTTGGTGTTTTTAAGATATGTCTACAACTTTGGAATTCTTAATGTTTTCTTTAATGTTTTTAAGGTTCAGAGTTAACAGCTTTTATACTTTGTCTGGCGTTCTTTTTGTGTCATGCATTTTGTAACTGGAGTTTTTCTGTAGTGTATAGTTTTTTTAAATAAATATTTAGATATTAACATTTCATAAGTTTATTAAAATTCATACAATTGAACAATCACAAAGAGAATCCTGTCCTGCCAAGGCATCCGGGTAACACTGAAAGACAGTCCACCGCATCAATTAACACAGGCATTGTGGCTGAATGCATAATAGCTCCTATTACAAGCAGCACATGCGATGCCCCCTCCCCCATTACAGGGTCCGAGCATTGTTGTAGGGGTTCGGCCCATCATCGAAGATGGATCTGAATGAGCCACACCACCACTTATGTATACACCAGGAAAACGAGACCCCGCTTACTAATCCAGTGGCTTCTCATCCCCATATTTGAGGTGTCCCCTGTTGGGTTCAAAGTTAAAGTGAACCAAACCCATGTTTTGAGCATTTTGCACTAACACTGCCATGGTAAAGTAGAAATATTATATTTTCTCCGTAACAATGATTCAAGTCCATAGTTTATTTAGTATCAACTAGACAGCAAGAAGTCCACCGTTATTTTAAATGCAGCTAATCAACTTGAGATGTTTTCTCAAAAATGAATGTTATGTACTTGGTTCACTTTAACTCTGAACCCTCCATTTAATTTGAACCCAACATTTGAACAAGAACACAATTTGATTCTGAGCCTTTTTACAAAAGAGAGCATGATTCCTAATGAGAAGCTAAAAAATCCAAACATTATCTCAACTGCACTTTTAAATTACTTTCAATAGCTTTCCTAACATATAGGTGTATTTTTAATACATTTTCTTTATTTAGAACTTCATTGAAGGACTGATAATAAAAACGATAGCATCTGCTTTCTCTCTTTGTTGAAATGTCTTGATAAATATCAATTAGCTTGATGCTTTTAACTAAAGATCCAATAACATTCCATACTAATATAAAGAGTGATTTCTCCAAAAAACTTTCACTGACCCAGAAACTAACATCGTGTAAGTATAAAGGTGGATACAGGTTTACAGAACGATACACTAAAAATGAAGAATCCTGATACACCTTATTACAAAAATAAGAATCCTGTAATAATAAGATTCTATAATCCATCACCTGAAACTTTATACATGATATCATTTCTAAATTTAACATAACAACATAGTAGAATTTTGCAAAATGTGTAAACTTTACAATTTGTCCAATTTCAAAATTTTTCTTTATGGAAGATAGACAAATTTTTTTTCTATGCTCTATAACTATTTCTACATCTGTAAAGAAAGCACAGCAGTTGCTCTTTGCAACAGAACAAACAGCATAAATAGATTGAATATATTCCCATTTATAAGATGAATAGAGAGATTGGTCATGATTAACTATCTTTGCATTTATATAACTTGACATATCAAGCCAACAAAAATCTGGCGTATTCAATGGGAACTTTAATTTCAAGTGTTCTAATATTGATTGAAATCCTTTAAGTAGAGAATCCAAAGAAGAACTAAAATATGATATAAAATGCATAAACGGATGAAAATGAGATTTAAAATAGTGCATACAACAAATACAAGAAATCAAAGATGTTATTATACTGTCATCATTTCCTTTGGACATCAGGAACTCTGATATAATAGCATCCATACACATATCACATATGCTTATATTATCACAGTTACTCGGTTCTTCATTTTGAGACACAGAAACAAAGGGCAAAACAATATTTTTACAAAAGATTAAATCACTTATTAAAATTTTATCGAGAGAAATAAAACTGGAGCTTGCAACATTCTCTAGGTCAAAGACTATTTTAGAGTAAGGTAAGCTGACTTTTTTCGAGAGACACCTATAAAAAATAAACCATAATCTAATGAATATAAATTCATAGATAAAAAATACCATATACCATTATAACACAAAGCCAATGTAACAGAAATTCCTTTCCTTAAGACAGGCAGAATTTGCTACAAAATTTAATAATACTGTAATTTTATATTCTATGATCGAATTTTTTTTAAACAAATAGAGATTGAATAATTTCTAAATGAATAATATTAGAAAGAGTACATAGTATACGTTTTAGTAGCTTATTTTTTTATAAATCTTTATTCTCATTCTCGTATTTCGAAATTAAATATGACAAAAGTGATAACTGAACATAGAAAATAAAGGGAAAAAGATTGTAATGAAAACAGGTTAAATTTTTTTACAAAGCAACTATACAAACATCTACACTGAATCTGTTGAAACCAAGAGATGTTTTACTCTCTTTCATATCAAAATTTCGTTTGACTTTCATAAACAAAATTTAAATGTTTCAGAAATATTCAGATTTGTGCAACACTCTCAATCCTTAATGTTTCATACATTTTCTTTATGTTTTATGGCATTACTGAAAAATATGATGCAAAATAATACAAAAGGATAAAGGTCACTATCACTTCACATTATTTACTTATTATCACTGTCGATTCACGTATGTTTCAATACTATTTTTTGGAAAGTGAAAGTAAAAAAATTACAATAGAAGATAGCATAAGGTGAAAAAGAAAAACATACATATAAATCTCCCATCTAAAATTCTTCCTTTTGACTATATAGTAAGAATCGGCCATTTTGGATTCCATGAGTTTTTAAAATAAATGATCACAGACATAAAATTTATTACAAAAACACACACACACAAATAATAGCATGCTGACAAACAAAAAAAGTTAACTTCAGAAATAAATCAGATAACAAACAAAAAATATGTAGGAAGTTTATTAAATAAATCAGATTCATAAATAAGATTTGTGATGATTTGCAATAAAACACATGGAAAGAAAATGTTTAAACAAAGAAAGACTAATATAAAAGAAACAAACCCATTTAAAATACCATGATTTTACTAATAGCAAAGAACAATCAAACAATATATCAAAAGTGTATTTGAAAAGGTGATTATGTAATTTGAATGGAAATAACACTTTCTTTTCAAAGTAAAAACGTTTCAACCAACTTCTCATTTAATCATAAATTAGAGACACTGCATTTAGAATATCAGTATTGTCAAAATTTCTCTTACATCCTGAACATTACATGGTTAATCAGTTTTGCCTTTTATCTATTAAAGCAAGCTTTATCAATTTTGCCTTTTGTTTTTCTTTTAAAACATGCTCTTATTTATTCACTGTATTACAATGTTGTAATGCCTCTTTTACTTCCATTATTTAAACTTATATAGGTAAAGTTTTCAAGTGTATTATCAAAGAAATTGAATCTATATAAAAGATTGTATTCAAGGACAAGCAACACAGGAAGTCTCAAAGTTTTTTCAGTTTAATGTAAAAGGATATCAACTGAAAGATTCTCAAATCATCAATGTTAAGTCATAAGCGATGTAACTGTATCTTTCTCTTCTTTTTTGTACGGAATTATGTAAAAAAATTTTTCGTGTTACGACTGCATTTAGTATATTAAAAAAAAAACATCTTTCATTTCTTTAAAAAGCTCTAAACTATTAATTTCTATGTTGACTGCATAAATAGGAAGAATAAATACTTTCAAGTGTTAGAAATGAAAGAACAAATAATAACATAATAATGCATAAAAAACAGACATCATTTTACAAAAACCTTATTACTCTTAAAAAAATCAAAATTTATACCAAAGTAATAGCACTTACTCAAAAACATATTTAATGACTTGAATGAAATTCTTTATATTATTGGATAAACTATGAATTCCAAAATTGTCAACTGGCACCAAAACTGTTTGGCCTCTACAAAAAAAATGGGTAACAGCTCCTTCCGTATCAAACCGTTTTGAAAGACCTCTAAAGAAGAAAAAAATACCAAGGAATAATATAAGAGCAACAAACTTGTAGTAGAAATACTAAAATTTAAAATTAAGACAAATAAATGTGTAAACTTCACTAAGCGAAAAATATACATACAATCAACAAAATCCCCCCCCCCCCCCCATCCGAATACATCTCTAAGTATTTACACTACTCAAAATAGGAATAAAAAAAATATGGCAAAAAAATTTCAATTTATTGGGTTATCATTATTTCATATCCTCTATATTGTTGCACCGAGTACCGTCTTTCACTTACAAAAGGAGGCACAAATGATGATGCAGGTTCTTTGAATTAAAATAATTTAATTTATAGTCAATTATTTACGGTAAACAGCCGTAAATTCAAGTATATGCAGAAGTATGCTTATATAGCTCAACACAATAGAGCATGAATTATACAAAAGATCACAGAGTTCACTAGGCTTCATCGATGTTGAATAGTTCGACCAACTTTAAAAGTAAACATCAAGTTGCTCGCCTTTTATAGTCTGGCGAAGTGAGGGGTCGAACTGTCTGCAAATTTCCCCATATCTCGAGAACAAAGCTTCCCTGAGCCTCGAGAACTTGCACTTCCCAAACAAGCATTTGGCGCCAAATCCGGTTACAAAGTTGCCAAAAAAACAAACAATCTTCTCCATTCCAGGACTATGATGATTTTTCGATATTTTGTATATTTCATGCATCACTATTCAGAAAAGCAAAGTAAAAATGAAAATACAATTAAGTAATAAGCAAAATATTTGTATCCTTTATACTTTTGCAATTCGAGCGGAAAGTGCTAAGCAAAAGTCTCATACAAGTCATTAGTGGCATGTTGCTCTGCAGGAGGTATGTGTGAAGAGCCCAACTACTATCACTGTACTACATGCAGCTAATCGCTTCTCCAGCATTTTGATACTAATAATATGTCCCCACATAAATTGGACGTATGCAGAGGGCCTTAGAAAACTAGTAGAGGAGGGGGGCTAGAAACTGGAGCCTGAGTAGCTGGGGGATAAGGGGGGGCGATTAGAATGTTCACAGATGATTGTTGCCTCTGTTTCCAAGCAGTTTCTGTTCAAGTTCCTGTTTATTTGCAGTTAGCACTTCGGTATGATTACTAGCTCATTGAAATTTGTGTGTTAAAACCTTGCATCTAGGATGGCGTGCAGTAAAGCATTGGCATTTGAAGAAAATCTTCAAGTAATTTCGGAAATCAATTAAAGATTAAAGCAAATTGATGTTGCTAAAAAGTAGGCGATTTCTCAGTCAACATTAGCTACTCTTTTGAAAAAAGGAAAAGATATTGAAGATACTGTGGGAAAAAGTAAAGTGGATAAGCAAATAACATTTTTAAGGTGCAGTAAATGACAATGGTAACAAAGTTTTTACTAAAATTTTCATTTCGAAGTTCTTAACCACATATTTGAAGGATGAATCAATAAGCACATAAAATTAGCTAGTATATTAGCGCGTGCGCACACACACACAAATGTTGGAAGGGTAAATCCTCAAAATGTCTATAACTGCCTATTTTTTCTAGGTCCCTACAATTTTGTTATAAACAAGTTTTACTGTATATGATTGAGTGAACTATAATCATCTCATTTATTATGATTCCACATGCACAATCTGAATTTCAGAAAAACAATTACTATTACAAGCTTAGAAGGGACAAAAGTTTAGGTGACTACTTTCTGTTAATTTACTGTAGGTGATGGTGTGATCACTCAAAAACAAATTATGACTGATTTGTAATTAACTAAACAACTTCTTAATAAATTCGGTTTTCCAAAACTCATTCTTAAACATAGTAATTAAATTCTTATTCAACCTTTTTTTGACAATGTAGGACTCCTTAAAAAATCTTCCAACATTATTCATGAATAAAAGCCAGCTGACTTACATTACAAATTAACTATTTTATTCTAACAACCATACCCATGTATACAGCAGTATAAAACAAGAAAACTGGCATTCTTTTTATCACATCATAAAATGATGCCTTTTATTAATAATAGCAAAATATCCTTATAATTTTGTAAGTTTTTTTTTCCAATGCAATGAAAAAATGTTGTTCTGCTAAGCAATTTACATCAAAAAGTCATGCATTTAACAGATTATTCGAATGTATCTGAATTTCATTTTAAATACAACAGTATTAAATCACTGGTTAACACTACATTAACATCCACTTCAAAACGAAGACATTGAAGCAAAAACTCCATAGATCTTATACGCAGCAGTCTCAAGCAGCACATGATAAAATTCTAATGGAATCGAGACTTGAGCCCCTGATGTGTCCTAAAACTTGAACTACTATATTAAATATTACTGAAATTGAACAACTAATTACTTTTTAAAATTTTTAAAAACAAGTGACAAATTTTAATGCAAATAAATGTGACATGTGAACAATATATAAATTAAGGATTAAATTGATTTTTAATATTTTGTTTCAGATTAGGTATTGTTCAACAGGTGGTCATCAGATTCTTTTGTTATTGACATGGCTGACGATTTAACCCTTTGAGAGGAGGTGGGACGACGTCTGTCCCACTTTCTTTACGATTTTTTTTCATAAATTTGCATACGGTATTTTATTACAAAAATTGTTTTATTAGATATTTCAAGTCCTCTTCCTATTTAAAAAAAATGCAGTACCATTGAAAATGTAATAAAATTTATTGAAAATTTTTAAAATCACGCCCTTTATTGGCAATGGATTTCTTTAAATTTTTAGAGCAAGAAAATGAATTTCGAAACAAATATTAGACGTAAAGAAAATCTTTGATGTTCAATAAATATATTCCAAACATTATCTGTCTTCAAAAGTACAATTTTTTTTTTTTTATCAATTATTATAGTTTAAAAAAAGGTGGGATAAATTGATCCCTCCGCACATCTAAGGTTGTCAGCCTGTAGACGGCAGCACAAAAATTCGCGATTCAGTCGTTTTCTTCCTTTTTTGAATGATAAACTTGGATTTATATAAGATATCATTATAATTACTCTTTTAAATTCAATGCTTATACAGAGAATGAATTTATATATTTCAGAGGCCAGTTAAATAATATTTAACAAAACAAACTAATTCTGTAACTGCAAACAAGTATTTAAAAAAAAAAAAAACTGCCATACCTAAATTTATTTTGAGTAGAATTTTTGAAAACAATTAGCGTACTTTTGCGGAATTTTTTCTAAACGGATAAAAATATTCGTTTCTAAAAATAACAAAAAGAAGAGAGAATACTCAAGTCTTTCTGTATTTCTCAAGACTGAAAGTCGGAGAACTGCACACTGCACCGAAAAGAAAATAGTTCCGTTGAATCTGCCACCTGCTTGTTTACGCCTCTTGCTGCTTTTGAGAAAACGCCGAATTTCCTAAGGCATAGTCTATTGTGAGTAGCTGTGTTAGCAACAATACTTAAAGAAAAGCTGTTTGAACTTGTCAGCTTCCAGCATCCCTTTTCTTTGCGTGATAATTTACAACCGGTGGGCTACTTAGAGCAATAGTTTTCATTACAGTTGGTGTCCAGTAGCGGGCATTAGTGTCTCATTTCTTTGGCTGAAGTGAGTGATCTCATGCACTGGTAACAAATTTCTGTTGCTTCTTATACAATAAACCGGAGAGGGGGTAACATTTTACTTATAGAATCTGGGTGGCCTGCTTTCTTCGGAAGCTTTCAAAAAGACCGACATCCACAAAAATACTATTGAAGAGCTTCATTTGTGTGCAGAATGTAGGAAAAGATTTCCAGTTCAATCATAGTATACATTTTTAACTGCTGCTAGAAGAAAATGTGCTAAACCAAAAGTATGCTCAAAGTGCAACTGATAAAAAACCAACGACGCCGCGAGTCGCAGAAGGGAGTCGGGGATACTCTAGTCCCTTCATGGGCGGTGGGAAATACGTCGTCCACCCTCTAGTGAAAAAACTAAAGGCATAAAAATATTTTTACTTGGAAAATATTTTATTTTCTAGCGATAGAACTTCAACCGTATATCTTTTTTTAAGTAAAAAAAGAAAAAAATATTGCAGTGCCCCTCAAAGGGTTAAGATGACCAAATACATAGTTAGAAAACATTCACCTTCAAATTAAAAATGATTCAGACAGTTATCTTGAAAATAAGAGAATATAAATTATAGACTATATAACCATAATAATACGACACATTAATAAACTAAAGTTACATAAAAAAAAATATTTACCTGTAACCAGTACATTTATAGGCATTATAAAGTTCCGAGTTAAAAAATTCTACATCACACAGTATGAGACTAGCACTTGCAGCCAAATTTACAATTTTCCAACTATTTTCAAACAGTCTTGGCATCACTTCAGCATCAGTGCCACCTTGTTTACGGCATAAAGTGATAATGATATTTCCATTTTCCTGAAGAACTTTTTCTGCACTACAGAAAACATTTGAAGGTGAAAATTCATAAGTAGTTTCAAAAAGTGATTATATTTAAACAAAAAAAAAGAAATGAATACTAATAATAATAAAAATAAAAGCCATTTAGGTTACAAAAATACCAATATCTTTTCATGATTTTTTTGTAAATAAGTACATAAAAGAAATTTTTAAAATATAATTTAAGTTTTCACCCGAGTCTTTGCTAAAGTGAAATTCTAGTTACTTAAAAACTGTTAAAAAGTTTCATGGTATGCATACTTAGAGAAAAATAATCAACTGAATTTAAAAATATTAGAAAAAATATAAGCTTTTCTAATAGTTAACAAATATTTAGAGAAAGAAAGGGTCTGTCCTCTGTCTTTTTCACTGCAAAGAAATAGCTAAACCAATGCAGTATGGCAGTTGAACAGCTTCTATGGCGCAACACTCCAAATAAAGTTGAAAATCCAAATTTTCAACTGCATCACTAATTCTCATCGGATTTTCGCATTAATGACTGGTTTTGGAGCAACATGGCCGAATTTGCATTATATGGTCTGACCGTAAATGTCCAGCTTTAAGTTGGACATTCACAATAAGGTAGTTTCAATCCATTTGGAGGAATTCACAGAAGACCGTTTCCATTTACATCCCATCCATTTAGGTGGGTCATTCACGGGCCGGACCGACCAATCTCAAACCCATCACCTATAGGCAACCCGATCCCCAAGGCTACTGCACCTCCTCTTCCCCCGGCTTTCAATACGCCCACCCTGATTTCCCCAGACTGACTCCCCCACAGAGGAAGATTTTCATTTTTCGGAGACAGCATCCTCCCCTCCTTGCAGAATCGTATTACACTTTTATGGCCAAATTCGCTGAATGGAAAACCAACAATATTGGATTTCCAAACTTTTCCTTGGTCTAGGCCAATTCCAATTCTCATTGGATTTTTATTGGGTCTCGGCATGCCACGATCCAAAAAAAAGTGGAACAGCCTACTCATGAATGTCCCACTTCAGGGTTACTCTCTGTTGGACTGCCAGCAACCAGATGCAGAATTTTTTTTAAACTTTGGGTGTACCAAATCTCTGCTGTGATGCCTCACTCTCAAAACAAAAAGAGAAAGTCGTCTGGTGGATCGATTCAGGATCCCCCCCCCCACACACACACGTTACATTTCCGTACATCATTTCATCCAAAGCCCCTTGCTTGGTTTCATGTTGAGAGGTAATATGTTGACAGGTAACAGATACATTAACTAGACTCTTATTATTTCTAATTTTATGCACGGACCAACTGGCAGTAGTTCCACATATAAGGTTTCAAATTCATAGTTTCAGCTCACAAATTCATAGTTTCACTGTAATGTTGGTTAAATCAGAAGTTTTCAGGCAGATGGATTGGCTTGAAAAGGCTAGACCAATTCACTTTTAGATTACCGGATTTGGCTTTTATGAACTTTCATTTATCAGATCGTTTACATAAAAGTATTAATCTGGCACTTTTACTACATAGAGTTATGCTGATGCATTCAAGACATTGGTGATATAAATGAACATAATTAGTGCACAGAAGTATTATCAGAAGAATGCAGGTCTGTTTCAACATGAATGGAAAATACTTTGAATAAACTTTATAAGCTATCATTAAAAGTATTATTTTTTCCATGTTTACAAACATTTGTACAAAAAGATAGTAATATAATGATAGCAAACGATAATAGCATGGCAATTTTTTTTTTAACATAATCAGTGTAATCCTTTGTAATTTATGTATGACTGCTTGAATGTGATTCACATGAATACATTTCCGGTAAATGGAAGGATTGATATAGGTCATACTTTTAATTTCCATAGCTAGTATTTTTTTTAAACTTTTTTTACTTTTCATAACTTTTACTAAACAGTCAGTGCTTTTGTCTTTCCATAACTTTTTCTTTTTTGATACAGTGCTGAAATTTTATACATTACTTTATGGTATATGGCAAAGATTTTACTCAATGAAAGTTTTAATGTATGGGAAGATAAAAAAAAAATTCCATTTTTATTTCTTACAAAATTAATCCTCTCCAATTTTTAATTGATTTCATGAAATTCTACAACTTTTCTTACAGATTTAGATAGCATAAAATTACATATATATTTATAATTTAAAATATATGTATTGGCTAAATATTTAAGGAATTATCCAAGAAGTTCATTATTCAAGTTCAATCTTCTTCAAACACCCTGTATAAACATCCTAAATTTAGAAGGTCAAAATACAACCCAGGAAAGATACCTTTAAAATTTCAGTTTTTTTTTTTCCTCAACAATTCAGTAACCAGATAAATATTTATTGTCATATTCAATAGACGGAAATAAGAATTTTCAGTACTTTTTTTGTTAGCTTGCAATGAGCACTAGAGCGCCAAGGTGGCAACGACTGCTTGCGTGCTAACAGAAAAGTACCAAATTCTCCTTACAGAAATAATACTCGATGCCCGAAAAAAAAATTACATTATGCTTTATTTTACATTTCAGTACCACAAATCTACAAAATTATAAACTATATATGTGGTTAAATTGAATTTTTTAAAAGAGTATTTCAGTTTGAAATTGCATTTTAATAGGGTTGGCTGATACTGTATCAACTTGATACTTTGCATCAGGTACTTCAGTATCAATTCTCAGACTCTATTGATGCCGATAGGTAATCACCTTGGTCGTGTTTGTTTTCAGTCGGTTGACACTGATATCAACTGATCAGCTCCTAGTTGGAATGGCTTCGCGTTTTCGGTAGGGGTATTGATGATGAAGTGCAGCTGGCCTTGGTTTTCAAATCATAGACGGTTAGGGGTAAAAAGTCGAGAAACGGATTTGTTATGGTTAAGTGTATTGGAAGGCGTAGGCGAGGATTCCTGAGCTGGGATTGGTATTTGTTGGATTGATATGTAGAGCATTAGTTTTGTGGAAAAGATTCGATAGGATTTTAGCATCGCATAAGACTGTAGGAACATCTCAATAGAGAATGATCACCGAAGTAGGTAGGTACTTTGAAGACTCTTTAAGATCGATTAAAATAGAGGTGAGAACAGAGGTATAATTTTCTGTATTTAAAAATAACTAAAACTAGTCAGAAAGCTTTTGCCTGATTGTGACATCCATTCCATGAGAACACATTTTTTCGATAGGGGGACTGATATTAAATGACAAAAGAACAAGATTAACTTGTGACAAAATGAAAAAGTTAATTTTTATAAACTATAATTACTGAATTTTTTTACCTCTTTCTTTAATTTTTTCGTTGTTGCACCTTGTATATTATCATATTATAAATGTTAGACTTTTGTTAATATACCTATTTTTTTTTAAAGAGAAGTTTCACGTTTTTGTTTCAAATTGTTCATATTAAACTCTTATATATTAATATACATTAGCTTTGAAGTCTGTTATCTCCATCTCTAACAAAATTGCTCATTACCTATAGCTTTGGTTGCTAATTTTAATTTTGTAGTTTGTTTCTTGAAGCATTTTAAAAAAGTAAGGATTTTTATAAAACTTAAAAGACTGTTAGCAACAGTTTCATTTTGTTTTTAAGTAATTCATCCTATATTTATATTTAAAAATATAAATATCTTCTGTTTTAAGAATATTTTTTAAATCGTTATATTCTGAAAATTCTATTCATGTTCAACATTTAATTTTTATGTTCAATTAATTTTACTAATAATAATTCTTTTGCTTGAGTTACCTATTTGTTTCAGGTAAAAAAAAAATGTAAAAGCAAGTGCACTTATTTATTCATAGAAAGTCCCATCAATTTTATATACTTAATAAACAGAGCGAGAAAACGTAAAAAAATGCGTTCGAAATAATTTTTATGGGGAGGTTAGGGAACATCTGGTATCTGGATGTCGCCAATTTGTTTATATTGGGAGGTCGCCAAACCTCCCTACTGCTAATCGGCGCACAGCTCTCAGGGAAACCCTGCGTAATACGAGATGTATCACTATCCCGTACGAACAAGCAGACAATTTTACCTTTGAAACTTTTATGTCTGCAAAACTGGGTCTCGGCCTTAAATGAAAACTAAAAAAAGCCTGTAAAAAAACTGTAAGAAATAATATATAATGCAAATATAGCAAATGAATACAATAAACTGGGAGGTAAACAAAAAATGGCATTCTCTCACGATTTATTTATTAATTATTCATTTAAATGTACTGAATATATATACATGTTTTTCGATTTATCTGTAACAAAAGTAAATTAAAGAAACCAGATTTCTTGACCATGTTGTACACATTTGGAAAGGGGAGTACAAAAATAAAAATATATTAATGAACCGTGAAAAAATGAATAATTAAAAATATGTGTAAAAATCAGGAAGAGATTAAAAAAAGACCTTTAAGAGATAAAAAAAATTTAACTAACTAAAATTAATAACTTCTTTATAAACTGAATAAGATTTTTCTTAGCTACTAAAGAAATCTGCATAACTATGTGCAATTTTGAACACAATTATCAACAGAACTTGCAGAAATTTCACGCCTTAATAGTAGCATCGAAAAATAATGCAAGGCATAGAACTTTGTTAAGTACATATTGCAATTCATTTACTTTTTTATTTTATCAGAAAAAAGGAATTTACTGTCAATCTCCTCAGATTTATCAACAGACCTGAAAAAAGTGTTATCCTTAACAGAAGAAAATAAGCTAGAATACACGATTTATCAAAAAAAATTATTATTATAAGTACACTAACGATTCTTCAATCATGAAGGACTGGTGAATCTTTTCCTCGCGTTAAACTTCTATAAATATCTTTAGTACTAGTGAATATTTTTAATGTAAAATATTTACTTTTAAATATATATATATATATATATATATATATATATATATATATAAAAATAAAGTATCTCATTATTATCTGATGCTAATTTTTAATCCTAAACTATTATAAAACAATATCTAAATCTCTAATACTAATAAATAGATAATATAATGCTGTCCTGGCGGTCAGAGTCAGAGCCCTGCCAAATACTGAATGTAGAGATATTTTCCTTTTATTCTACAAACTTTTCCCGCCAATGATGACATGATTGATGATTGCTATCTGGAAGGAGAAGGGCAAATTCTCGGAAAGGGGCGTAATCCACGGGAGTGGACCCGTGGGGTGAAATGTTGGTTTAGGAATGAATGAAGTTTGGTCGTAAAAGACGCAGGCCCGGGGTTATTCTTTAGTGATTGTGTTGTGATTCCTGCATTCAAGTGCTGTGGGAATCGACAAAAAAAACCCCTCTTTTTCTGGGTTGAACATGGTGAATTCCGTTAGCAGATAAATTGAATGAAATCCTGTTAAAATAAATTTTTCTTGCAATTTTTTTATTATTTAGGATAGATGTTTATTGCAGTATTTATTACAGATATAATGCAAAACTCTTGTTTGGAAAATTTAGAATTACATATATTTTAATCCAATATGTTGATATCTAGACCATTATTAAAGATTTTCTTTGTTTCTATCTAAATGACGGATGAAAGAATTGAGAGTGAAATATTCAATGAATTTTAATTTTTAATGGAGTAAATATGATTCATAAATATATTTACTTCTAAGACTAATTATGGAACCTACATTCTTTATATCACTTTTATTCGATTCAATCAAAATAATTATTATAATAAAAATTATGTTTTTCATTCAATAATAAAAACAGAGAAGATTCTGTGAATTTTAATAAAATGCTGTAGCGTTTGAACTAGGACCTGCAAGTTCTTGAAAATGTTATGGGAATTATTCTCACAAATATTTTCTTGGCCTTTATAAAAATAATTATCATTTTATAAAATTTATATATGTATATAGTTTATATATTTATTTTTTCAAAAATTACTCTCTATGAAGAGTTCCACTTCAAATATCGGCAAAGTACTATAAATATCAAACTAGGTAAAACAAAATATCCACAATTCACCCAGTTATCATACGAATATATTTTTTTAGAATTTTGAATAAGACTCATATTTTTCCCGCATTTCGATTAGATTCTCAAAATTACCTGTTGTAAAGTGAGATTCTAAAAGTCTAGTCGGAGAATTTTTTTTTAGGATTGAAGTTATTTAATTGTGATCATAACTTGTTATAAATTGGAAGAGTTTGTGTCTAGAACTCATTAAGTGATCGTATGCATATACTATAGTATTGAACTTAGTGTTAATAACGTAAGAATAACAGATTCACTGTAACAAAAAATACTCATTTTCTTTTGATTCTGATAATTTTTCCAATATTGAGAGATCGAATGATACCATACGGTGGCAATAAATGAATTGCATTATTTATAGCTATAAAACCACCAATAAATTGTATTTTCGGTTTAAAATAATTTTAACTCCGATACGATACATATTCCATCTGCTGTTAAATACCTTCATAAATAAGTTAAGTACACTATTTAGCTAATTCAATTGAAAAAGAATTAATTTGCTTTTAAAGTAGTCCAAAAACACATTTCCGTGATTTCAGAAAAATAGTTTTGAGTCATTGCTTTAACTTTTTATTACTTTGCATACATATTTTTTAACGCAGTTTTATTTAAAAAAGCTTCCAAAATTTGTAGAAATACAATTTGTAACGCAGCCAGACTTTAATTGTTTGTAACCTGAATAATTCCCAGATTTTAAGACGCAATTAGATAAATGGAAACGAAATTTTGGCAGTTTATTGAATATATATATATGGTTTTAAAAAAAATTCCAAATAATTAGCCATAACAATTTTGCAGTATTTTTAAAGATAAACTTTCGAAAATGAAACTAAAATATTAATTACTATCTGCACAAAAAAAAAATTATGGAGTAACAACAAGTTAAAAAAAATGTACAATAAATGATTTTATGATCGAATATTAACGAACGCAATGTCTCAAATAGCTACTTTGCTTTGTTTTAACTGCTTAGATAAAGAACTGAGTCAAGAGAACAAAATTATAAACAGAAAAATATAACTTATATCGACGATATGGTTTCGGATTGACTTATCTGAAATAGAAATTTTGATTATAAATCAGAGGTGCGCACACTATTTTCACTTCAGACCTCCCTCACTTAGTGTAAAATTTTTAAGGTCACGCCTACATTTTCTGCAGAAAAACCGTCGACTTTTGAATTTTTAATCATCCTCCCGCCGGATTAAGCCCTGTTGAGGCCTATAGATAATTTAAATTTTGGGCCCCCTTCTCATTCTAAACTTCCAAAACCAGATATTTTTATTTAATTTCTATGCAAGTCGTTTCCTAGTAAAAATATTATGACAAACTGAAATAACAAAAGTTCATTGCAGATCACCTTTCAAGTATCTATTTGCTTGTTAAAAAAATAATTTTCGTTTAAAAGCAATTTTAATAAAACTAGCAGTACGCGCACGGCGTTATCCATGGAATCAGGACTTCGACAAAATGGGGAAAAAAATGCCCACAATGACACGAAAAAGTCAACAATGACGCGAATGTAATGATACCACCGGTAGGAATCGGACTGTAGAAATGCAGGTTGGGAATCAAAGCATATTATGTTACCTCCTGCGAAGAAGCAACAATGCATTCTGGGATCGTCCGGAAAAACTCTCGCTGTCAAATCTAGCTAGCCACAAAAACTGTTTGAACTGATCAGGAAAAAATTAATTAAAAAAAAACGGAATAAGATACACTCATGTCCATAAATTAAGGATAATTCAGAATCACACAGAAATTGAACTCTAAAATAAAAATTTCACCTGTAGAATTATCACACATATTTTGAAGAAGAATATGCAAATTACAGGAAACCACCAGATGGCGCGGATAGTACGTCACAATGACGAGAGTGTAAGAGAGGGGTATATAAGGAATGGTGGCAAAGAAGTAAAATTGTTCACAAGCGCTTTAAAAGCCTTTCAGTGCAATAACCGCATAGTTATGGCACAAAGGAAGCATTTGGATGATTTTTTACGTGGTAGAATTATCGGACGACTGGAATGTGGACGTACCCAGCTGGAAGTATCCGAGGAACTTGGAATCGCCCAGAGTGTCATCTCCAGGCTTTGACAACGATTCCAAGATGATGGTAATGTGAGTAGATGTTACAGCACAGGTCGCCCCCGAGTTACAACGCCGAATGAGGACCGGTATTTGGCAGTTACTGCCAAAAGAAACAGACGGAGCACAGCATCAGACCTGTCTCGTCAGCTCTCTTCAGCTACCGGTACGACAGTTTCAAGGCAGACCGTGTACAGACGCTTAGGGCACATTGGTCTATATGCTCGTAGGCCTGTCAGATGTATTCCACTTACCGCAACTCACTGTCGCCTGCGATTAGCCTGGAGTAGAGAGCATGCATTGTGGACACCGCAACAGTGGTCTTGTGTGATGTTTTCCGACGAGTCCAGGTTTAGTTTGCAGTCTGATTCTCGCCGGACTTTCATATGGAGAGCGCCAGGTACCCGTTACCACCAAGAGAACACCACTGAACGACACCGTTACGGTGGTGCAGGATGGCTCGTTTGGGGAGGAATTATTCTCGGTTCCAGAACTGACCTGCATGTTCAGAGTGTAACGATGACAGGCCACATCTATCGGGATGTCATTCTGGAACAACATGTACGTTTGTTTCGGGGCGCCATGGGTGCTGAATTTCTGTTTATGGATGACAACGCCCGTCCTCCCCGTGCAAACATTGTAGACGAATGCCTTCAATCGGAGGATATCACCCGTATGGATTGGCCAGCATACTCACCGGACTTGAATCCAATAGAGCATGTGTGGGATATGCTTGGCCGACGAATTGCAGCCCGTCAACCCCCTCCCACCTGTCTACCGGAACTTCGGAGGGCATTGCTTGATGAGTGGTGTAATATTCCCCAAGATCAGAATGACAATTTGATACTCAGCATGCCTAGGCGTTGTAAGGCCTGTATTGCATCGTCCGGGAGACATACTCCGTATTAACCCTCATACTAACCATGTTATACTGTTTTTTGTAAATAGGTTCTTTTTTGAAATTTGCTCCAGGGAGTAAAAATCGCAATTTTTATTAATTATGTCAAACATATAGCATCTGTTTTGCTCTTTACCTTTTGTTTAATAAATAGACTTTACAAATAAGTCAAATTTGTTTTGCTTCTGTCTCTTTCTTTGCCTGAACTTCATTATCCTTAATTTATGGACATGAGTGTATTTTAACCGTTCTTATTTTAAATCCGACAGAAACGTTCCAGTTACAAGCTGAAAAAAATGAAAATTATAGAGTCCTTATCAAAAATTACCATAAAAGTAACTATTATTTAAAAATTTCTCAAAATTCAGTAAATTATGTTGGAAATTCAAATGAAAATTGGAACGAAAATTGTTTGTTCTATCCGATGGTGGATTGATTGTTTTTCAACTATCATTAGAAAAAATACTACAGCCGTAAACGTACCAAAAATGACCCAGAACAACACAAAACATTAAATAAAAAGTTTTCTAGATTAAATTTTAAAATTCTGGCTTCGAGGTGCATTGAGTTACCATTACGTCTACCTGTGTGCCAAATTTCATGGCTGTAAGTGCGATAGATTCGTCTGGACATCGCGCGCACACACACATGCAAACATTGCCTTTTATAAGTATAGATGAGGGGAATTATGGAAAAAAAAAATCTGAATTCAAATATCCTAACTTAAAGTCAGAGCTGGTGATTTGTGAGTCAGTCAGCCAACTGCAAAAAAGGTCACATTGATCAGCAAGTATATTTGGAAACATGAGAAAAAATCCTAAGATTAATGTTCTTAAATTTAAAAAATGCTTCATTAGAAGTTCGAGTACATGCCTATTCTAAATTTAACCAAAACAAAAAAATAATAAATTAACCTAAAATTATGAAAGAAAAATCGGCCTTTAGGCCCCCCTTTGTTCTGGGGCCTCCACACAGTTCCCCACTTTGCCTTACCAAAATTGATAATCCGGCACGGCTTCCTGCTGGTGTGGAACAGAAGTTAAGAGTCAGGGGTGCCGGCTCAGGCGTTGTCCTAGAAATCTGATCACAGTTCAAAATTATGAAGCTGGGACAGAAATAGCCCTCGTGTCGCTTCACACAAAACGGGACTTCTCTAAAGCTAAAATAATCTGAATTTGTAATTGAAAAGTTTTTAATTTTATCTTAACTAAATACTCGAATAAAGCTATTAAATAATTTTTATATCACTGGTTAAACGATTGTTCTTAAAAAGAAAAAAAAATTAAAAATTGAGAAAGATTTGTTGTTTCCAAAACGTTTGTTTCCATTATTAAAATAAGTATTTTTAACATTTAACAGATTTGATAAAATTATCAGGTAAATCATATGATAATCGCTTAAATTGGTGTAAATAGCTTCATTAAAACTCTGTAATAAAATTTATTTATCATTTGAAATATTCTATAGTAAAAACCCAAGACAGGAATCTAAATGAAATTCAAAATTTCATTGTTTAGGTGGTAAAAGTATCATAATTATAAATGCTACAGCTGTTAGAAATGGAGTTTAAAATTTGGAGGTAAAATGAATTATAAAAATTTATTTAATTTATTAAATTCATCCTCATATAATATCTAAGTCTAAAATTTTTTGAGTTAATATTCTGTTTCACGGTCATATACAAAATAATATCAGATTCTCTGATGCCACGATTAACAATCACGTTAGTTATTAAACTGCATATTTGTATGTATACGTATTCCACTTTGCTGCTAAGCTAATGATTCAATTTTCATGAAATGTGAAAAATGTTATAGGTAGAATGCAGAGTCATTTATTCCAAACTAGCTGATATATCCGCCGTTTCTCGAGATGAAAATATTTTCATGTTAAACTTTAGTGGACCTGATAATAAGCCGAACGGAATGACAAAGTGCACTTAAATAAACATTTTTTAAAATTATATAATATTTTAATGTTAAAATCACTCGTATGTAAAATATTATAATACACAAAACCCTCCTATCGTCTGCAACTTTATTTTTAATTACAATATCCAGTTGCACGAAGCAAATTTTAAGTCTCGTTGATTCTCGAAAAAGAATAGACTGAACCAAATAATTTTTGAAACCCGCCGAACGATATTTGTTTCCCCCCCCCCCCATAAGTTATCAAAATGTTTTGGGGCGGAATGGACAAAAACAACAAGATTTAATTAAACATGTAAAGTGTCAACTCGAAGACAAATAAATTACAGTAAAGCACCGTTTATACGTTATTTCATCACAGTCCCGATTCATTCGTATTCATTGTAATGATAGAGTACTTCGTTTCGATTAAACATTTTTTCATTTATACCTCGTTTTACATTAGTCCCTTGAAAGAAGTATAAACGGTGCTTTACTGTAAATGATTTAAAATAAGGGAGAGGCATCAAATATGGAGTACATGGATATTTTTTTTACGTGCAGTGATAGAGAAGCAAGACGAAAGTGATGAAAAACAAGTAGTATAATTTTTTTGTAGTTATACTTTCAGAAAAATGTTATTGATTTTTTATGAAAAATCAATAACAATTTTAATAATCATTAATAATTAGGAAAAAATAGCTTACAAAATTGTGTCATTGGTCTAATTAAGGTTTCTTTTTTCCTTCCTCATCAAATTTATAAGGACTACTACTGATAACTGCTTTCTGGGCTATTTCTGTAGCTTAAAATAATAATCCCATTAATTTAAGCAGACCAATCTAGTCAACTTTTGGACAACAGACTCCCCCCTCCCCAAACTTATCTTTAAACTATTTTAATAAAATTGTTATAATAAATTGTAGCCAAACAAATTTCCTATATCAGGATATTAATATATAAAAAGAAACATTTTTTTGCGTATGTATGTATTGTTTTGTTCTTTATGCACGTCCAGTCCGTTTGACATACCGGGATCAAATTTGGGACATTGATATATTAGCATAAAAAGGCGTTACGGGAGTAAATATTTTTAAAAATTCAAATCAGATTTATATTTATTTAATTTCAGGTGGTAAATTCAGGCATTTTTTTGCCTATTTCCTGAATTTATTCTCATCGTCGAACCAGGATTTTTATATCATTGTAAAGTGCAAAATTTTCCCGTTCTAATAAAAGTACACTTCTACGCAATTTTTAAAAGTTTTCGTAAACGCTTTTGTTTTGCAAACGAAGCGCGTAGACCATGATGCAATATTATGCTTCTGTTGTTTTAATTATTAAACATCGAAAAAAAATCGTTTTCTGTCTCTTTTTTTTTGTCTTTTGGTGTTTTATTTCGCAGAACATATTTTATTAATATTTTGTGATGATATGAAAAAATATGGATCCCGAGGAACGCCGGGTTATCAGCTAGTAATAACATATTTTCTTAGTTTAAACAACGTAAGGGTTTTTTGTCTTTTGTTAAAATAATTCATTGATACCTAAATTTAAAAACATGCTCTCTAACTGTAACCATGTATCACTTTTTCTTAAAAATGAGTTCGTACACCATATATACATTACTACAAAATAATTTTTTTTACGGAATTAGAATTGATGATACCAGTCCAATGTAAGCGCCGGACATATTTGCCGAATCTCCCCTATTTATAATATTTTCATTTAACAGCAATTGCAACAATACAGATAGAATCTTTTCTATGTATGGAAGGATTATTTTTAATTACTATAAATATCTAATTAATTAATTGTCACGAAACCTTACCTAAAACTTTCATTATCTTTCAGGGTATTCATGAACAAAATTTGAATGAAATCCAGTCAGTAGTTGGGACTTCTATAGCGTAAAACTATTTCTGAATTTCACTTTGACTTATATAGATAAGCTTATTGTTAATTTCAAAAGCATTTTTATTATTGTTCTTCACAAAAGATTTAAAGAAAGCAAGAATTTTATAAGAGTTTCTTTCGAATTTCGCAAGAAAAAAATCAAAGTTATAATGTAAAGAACTTTCGTTTTCCGAATTGAACAGGATGCATTTATGATATTTTACATATACGTTAATAACATCATGTAAGGAATTTGGGCATCCTATTACAAGTACTACTTTTGTGCTATTTAAAATATTATCTTTAAAATTTGATGTATTTCATCGTCATTGTCTCAAGAGCACAATGGGGAACTTCAGCATTTTTAAAAAAACACGTGAAAGCCACCCGTATTTGCAGAAAAAATCATTCTAATTTCAAATATGCAAGTGAAATTTTACATAAAAATTTATTTATTTAAATACTGAAAGCGAAAGATGCACTGAAATAGCAGGAATCATGATGCAATCCGAAACGCACTCTCATTGGCCGAGTAGATTTTGACGTCACAGTTGCCTTCCTTCGCATACTTCTCTTTCTCTACTTTTGTGCCCTGCTTTGAATCAAGGCATTTGTACCAGCTAACATTTTAAAAGTGAAGTTTTTGGCTTTTCTACTATTCAGCCTTCAATTTCACAATGGATATTGGTTTTGTACAAGGTAAATCGGATAATTTGCCAAGATTGATTTTACAATGATGGCAATGTATTTCAAGAAAAATTCCGATTTTATGATGGCCGAGATACGAGGAATAAAAACACAACGGTAAGATTTCTACTTTTTTTGTCTTATAATTCTCCTCAATGAAACAACATAAAACAAAAAATAAAATAAAATGTTGGACTTAGTGAAAAAAAAACAAAAAAACCTGTCATAACTCAGAATCCAAACAGTATCCCATGGTGTGTATACTAATTTGTAGACAAACAGAGTGCTTAAAAAATAAAAAAAGCATGAAAAGCAGAACCGATGAAGCAAAATTAATTCTAGCTTAACTTCTTTTTAATGTCAACTGAACTCGGCATAAAAAAAAGGAAAGGAAATCTTTAAACTCCCATAAGAAAAGTCCAATGAAAATGAAGAAATAAATTAATTTTAGTAATGCTATTAAATCATCACTAACCCCGTGTGGATGAATCAGCATAAATAAAAAAAAAAGCAGGAAACCGCTAAAGGCCAGCTACGTTTTCATGTATGTGTCCGCGCTTAACTTTTCATGTGAAAAAATAAAAATAAACTTTTAAAAAATTAAACAAAACCGTGTCTGAAAAGTATAAAATAATTTTCTTTTTAAAATCGGTGCCAAAACAGAAACAATATTAATCTATTTATAAACCTTAATCAACAATAGAACCTTAAAACTACACGTGGCTACCACATAATCTTTCAATATGTGCTCATACAGGTACTTATGCGTTTAACCTCATCTCATACTTATATAAAAACAGAACAAATATGAAATACAAGGCTCTTCATTTTAAAATACTATTTTATACTAATCGATATAAAATCTGGTAAAAATAACTTATATAAAGAAATACACTAAAAAATTAAAAATAATAAAACTGTAACAACTTTCGTAAATTGCAAAAAAAAAAAAAAGCTACGAACTAAGTATCTGTATGTAGTAAGCCTTTTTTAATGCAAAGTAAGCTTTTTTCGTTATGTTAGTTAATTTTTGAACTATACAAAAAAACTATATAAATTTATAATAATATTCAAACCAGACCAAATGCGACTGATCTAGGAATTTAAGTGCTGTCATCTACAAACTCGAGATGCACGATGAGATAAATTTATCCCACCTTTTCACAACTATAATAATTGTTTTTTTTTTTTTTTTTAAAGACTTGGGATCTGCTATATTTTTACCCTTTGAGGAGCAATGGCCCTCAAAGGATTAAAAAAAAAAAAATCCATGCAATCAAACGGGGAAAAAACTAATTAAATTTAACTATTTGTTTCAAAATTTTTTTTTTTTTGGCTGCTAACCTCACCTTATACTTCTTTTAAAAACAAAAAAAGATATCGAATCCTGAATTTACTGTGCTACATGATATACAATTTTAATAGATATAATATAGATTAATAACTCACATCAAAATGATCTCTACAGACATGACGAATGCTGCTTGCTGATAATTCCGGATTAAGCTTCGGATCTCTCTTCATCGCTTTACACCACTTTTTACGAATAACATAATTTCTTGGCACATCGATAAATAATTTATCAGGTGTTGTTACAGTTGTATTACTACATTTAGGAACAATACAATACTTGTATCTTGCCGACATTATTTTATCTGATGCGATAGTCGGAAAATATAGAAAAAAAGAGAATCTGTACAGTGAGTGAACGGGAAGGAAGCGTGTGGCTCCCCTTTCAGGCAACTGTGACGTCAGACCCGTTTCGTGCCAAAATGGATCGTTTTTCCCGCGAATTCTGAGAGGCGAACTTTGATTGCAAATAAAAAAAAGAAAAAAAAAAAAAAAAAAACTGTCTAGAATTTTTTTTAATGTTATTGTCCGTTTCGAAGCATTTTAAATCGATTTAAAAAATAAATGCTGAAGTTCCCCATTTTACTTTTCTTTATAGAAATATTATTATACCAAAATCAGATTAATTGAATCAAATATTGTGTTTTATTAGGTTAACGTTTACTTTTAAAGCCATAAGAAATCTATGAAAAATTACTCAGAGCATTTTTGCAATATTAAAGCATGAATTCTAAGCTAAAATAATAATAATAAAATAAAATAAAATAAAAATGCCGAAATCCTTTAAATGAATTACTCCTTTTAATAAGTAAATAAAATCCGATATTAGATTTTGAAAATTAAATCCCCTTGTTTTACAATACCATCAAAAATTATCCTGAACTGTTTAATACATTTTCAACAATCAGTTTTTCTTGCAAAAGTATTTCTGTTTTAAAACCGGAAAAAACATGGCTTTTTTTCTTAAATAAATGTTCGATATATATTCGAGTTTCCGTGTATCGATACAAATTTTGTAAGCACGGAAGAATATTTTCTTTATTAAGATAACAAATACGAGACGGAAAGTTATCGCCTCAAATCGAAAATAAGGAGATAAGTACTCACACTTCTCTCTGAAAAGGTTTCGATGTACGAAACGTTCATATATGCATTAAATTCTGCATCTTGAAATATACCTAAAACTTTCAGATAGTATTGCTTAATATTTCCTCATAATTATAAATAGCTTTTTAATTACGAAAACTTCTTTATTAAATATTTAAGTTGGGAATATAAATGTTCATTAGTGTATGTGTTATTTACTTTTTAAAAGTATATACGAATTTTAAATCAGAAAAATCTGAAATATTACAAGCCTAAAGTTTTGAAATGTGCAGTGTATGCGCATATCCTCAGAAATTGCCAACATAAATAAAAGCAATTTGCCTGCAATTATATTTTGCATAAATAATCTATTTTTTAATATCTGATTGAACTCTTTTGTTTTTACCTTCCTAGGTTAATAATTGAAAATAAATTTTTCGCCGAACGATATACTATATTATTAATTACTTTGCAAAATTGAAGTTGTAAACATATTTTACGATTAGATGTAGATATTCTAAGGAACAAGTTTATTATAGAAAACAAGAACATGTCATTTTGAAGAAAAAAAAGGGTGTCAATAAAAAAATGTAACCGACTGTGTATTTTCTCATGAGCTAAAATTTAATCATTTTCTTCTGTACTTAAATATACTTTGGAATTTGACAATTTTGATTTCAACTTTAAAGACTAAAACTAAGCATCAATTCCAAGTTAATCCAGTTGAAATGGCTTTCTGCTGTAAGTTGACTAAATCTTACCGGAAATTAGGTACAGCAATTTTTTAATCCATGAGGTATTGAAATATTCTGATTAGTACCTGATGGAGAATATGAATGTTTTTTACTCATGCGCCGGATTCTCAGGAGAAAAAAAATAGTTATACATAGTTATCATCTATAATTGGAGAAACTTTCACGACCTTCTTTGATATAAATTTTTAGAATTTTGGAGTCCCACTAGATTTACCAATTCATCATGAAGCGTAATTAGTTTTCTGGAACTTTTTAGTAGAATTTATCATTGTTGATTAGTTTATTACTTTCAATCTTTATTGCAAAAGGCTCCTTCAGAAAACCTATTTCAGATGCATTAAGAAATTCTAAAAAAGTTCCTTTAATTTCACAAGACACTTTTTTTTATTTTGTTAATTTTAAGTTTAAATCAAATCAGTTTGTTTTTGTTTAGATGCATTATCTTTGTCTATTTCTGCATCTCATTTTCACCCTTATATGGAATTGCTTTGAAACGGGTTGCACCAAACAGAAGCGGCTCTGTTCTATTAAATTTTTTTTACAGTAGAATATTTTCTCTCCTTTGATTAAGCAGCATTAAAGATAGTTTTAAAAAACACAAATAAAATATTCGTATTTTTTAAAGCTATAACCAAGGTTTATTTTTGGAGATTCCCCGAACTTCCACACCACACCAACATGGAATGGAATTTGTTCATGTCCTGTTCTTTGTATAAGAAACTTCTGTTTGTTAAGAATAATATCTTAGTGGAACAATGAACAAACTTTTCCTATTCTAAATTTCAATTTAAAAAAAAAATAACGTCACTGATTTAAAAAAATGCATGTGTGTTGTAGACTCCCGATTCCGGCCGAAAATAATTCTGTCAAATCGCTATTTGTAGACGATCCTGTAAGAAGGCTTATTAAACCTTTTATTTTTAATGCATTTAAAAATTTCAAAAATGCACAGAACCTGAAATTGACGATACAATCACACTGGAACTTCTATAAAAAATTTTTATCTTCTATTTTTCATAAACATGCATCGTCAGAATATCTTCTAATATTAAGAAACGTTTAATTTTTACCCTAATTTTTTCAAGCATTTTATTATTCCCGACTTCTGAAAAGAAAGACAAATAACGATAATAATTGTACTGCAAAATTGTAATCTGAAATCAATATAGGCATAACTGAAACAAGGATATAATTCTAATAATAAATCATAATTTCTTTTGTCATTTTATGCCACATTTTATACATATTATAATTTCTGAAACTTTCAAATTCTTCGGATATAATGACGTCATATTTCAATCGAAATTTCTTTCTAAGTTGAAAAGAAAGAAAGAAAAAAAAAATTATCATAAGATATTTTTGAAAACAATAAGGGAAAAAAAATAAAATGCAAAATAAGAATAGTAAAACGACAGAAAGTAACCGATAGTATTTGCCATTAAAAATAACGTTTTCTTTTCTTTTAAGAATGGACAAGAGAAATAAAAAAGGGATATTCTCAAAAATTTGCTATTATTAAAATTGTTTAATAGAATTCTGTTTAATAGAAATTAATATGATAAAAATATTAATTTTCAGATTACATTAATATTTAATTTACTTAGAATGAGAAATAAACGAAAAACTAAAATAAAAAGTAAATGATAAAACATTATTATTCAGAGTAATGCATATTTCCCATTGTTTTTATTCAAATTGATTAAGATTACTTTAAATAACTACTTAAATTGGCTTATTAACTACAGTTACATATTTAAATTTCTTGATTTCTGAAAAAGAAAAGAAAAAAAAATTGAAACAATTTATATTTTAGAATTATATATCAATGTTTTTAATTTGTTTACATTTAGAGTTTTTACAGGTATCAAGAATCTTCAAGAATTTTTACAGGAAGTATAAGAGTTTACATTTGTTCATATTAATGTTGTAATGAAGAACATTTAAAATTATTTTCATGTTTATGATAAAGTGAAGGGAAAATTCTAGTTCAAACATAAATTTTAATTTCCTACTTGGGCAACCTTGTAAGATGTGGGTGTGTGTCAAGGGCCCTGGTGCACACACGCGTCTTGCGGAGGGGGGGGGGGGGGAAATTGTAATAATCTCACTTAATTTTATTTCAAATTCTAATATTATATATTTTAAAATCTTAATGTATTTCAAAATCACTTTTCTAAAACTCCAGTTTCGTTCTTTTCCCGCACTGGAGGTATATTAAATCTCTCGTTTTGGCATATTTATTACTAAAAGAATATTTTAATCGTTTCCATGTGCACACAAATTGCTAAATCAGCGACTCCTTGACGCCATGCATTTTCCCTAAAACACTTACGTAATATACTAAAAATAGCTATTATTCCCTTCACTTTGATCATGTGTCTATCTGTTAAATCCCTACCTGAGAAAAAGCAGGGATTTTCTGCTCTCTTTTTGGCTTAAAAACTTCAACTAAGATGTACGTGCATTCCGTCACTCTCCCATAAATAAACGAAAATTAGAAATTAATTTGGCCTGTTTTTTTATTTAACGACTACAACAACGAATACATTTTATATATATACATAGTTAAATATTTTCCAAACAATCAAAATTCAAGTAACATTTTCAATATAAATACTTATTAAACCAATAATTAAAATTAAAATAATGTTACCTTATTAATAATCATACAATGAAATGCAGAAAGATAGATTATAAACTAATGTATTAATACTAGTTAAATTATTATTACTATGAAAAAGACAACCCAGAAATTGGAATTCCAACAATCAAATGCTTATCAGCCTTGGGAACTGATATGTTGCATTAATCCGAATTTAAAGGCGCCAACCCTCTGCCAAAGCCAATTGTTGGAAAAAATAGGTAGTTTAAAAACACACACATAACACATGCTAATAGAAGCAGAAATCTAGTATCTAGTACCTGATTGCCGACTACCCAGTTCCATCCTGACGGGGAGGGAGTGGTTATCAGCTGTATCAGGTACAAAAGTATCACAATCTTTAACAGAATGAAGTCATCAACTCATGTTCCCCAATTCTGAAGACAAGATTGCCACCAAAGCATTACACATAGACATAATATTTGCGAACACATGACATATAAGCATCCATTCAGTTCAAATTTCAATAATTTGCACTTTTATTGGTTGCACATAAAATCTTATATTTAATTAGAAAACACTGAAAATCTTACTCAGATTAAAATATTGATACAAACCCCCATATTTCATTTTCTTTCTAAGCTACAAATCTTAATAAAAATGATTTACTTATTAAATAAAACATTTACAATAATTATCTAATTTACTAATGATGAACATAAATATTTGTTAATATTACCTATAGACTACATAAAATATAAACTCAAAAACTGCTTTTGAAGTAATTTGATTTAAAATCAATTCAATATTTTAAAAAATTACTTGCAATTTCATTTTTAAAAGATTTTACCTGCAAATAAAAATGAGAAATAATCTGCTCTTATTTGTAAAATTATTTAAGCACAAGTGACAAAGTACAAAGACTGCCTGCGAACAAATCCAGATAGACACTGAATCCATCAGTGTATAGGCATGGAGACCATTATGTAAACACTGGCACCATATATAAAATTCTAAGAAATATGAAACACACTTTCAGCTCATATTTTTTGCCCTCAGTTGAACCAGACAAAAAAAAAAAAGTTTGTATCTTTTAAAAGAGTTTATTCCAGAAAAGGTAAAACAGATAACAAATAGTACATCCGTTTTTGTTCCCTAAATTTGAAAATATTTTTACATATATAAAATATACATAAAAAAGATTGTATAAATATTATATTAATAAATGCAATTAATATAACAAACCTTATGAAGAAATTTTCGACTAATTTTCGATTTTCTTTGATGTTCATTTTTTTTGGCACATGAGGAAAATAAAAATATATTTTTGAGAAGAGATATCTGCTAATAATAGGATGGTGTTCAAGCTTCGTGGCATCCACATTCGTGTGAACTGTGCCCCCTGAAAATTAAAGAATATCGGCCTTAACAATGAGAAAATAACAGATAATAATAATGTAAAAAAATTCTGGTAAATTAATGTAAAATATGTAACAAAATTTACAAATGAAACAAAATTTATTATTTCCTTTGTAAGTTGATCTTTATCTTTACAGTACTAAAAGCCAAAATTGTAAGAATATTTTAGGATTTTATTCATAATGTGTAATGATTAAAACAATGTGTTTTTTAAACATTTAGAGATAGTCTATAAATTTTGTATTCTTAGTGTAGCATTTTCATACCTAAAAATTTACTTTTATTGCCCATATATTAAAATCTACATAATCAAAATAGGAACTCTTCAATATATGCTTTGTTTTTCATTGCTTCTTTATTAGCTTAACCTCCCTCCCAAATCAGTAATTTATTCAACAATAATTAGACTGTAGAGCTATACAAAGGCCCTCGAGCAAAATGTTTTGCATCAGTACTAATTTTAACTCAAACAACTTTCATTTTTATTTCAGCTATTCTGTATATGCAACAGAGTTCACGTTTGTTTGGATTAATACCATTTTGAAACAACATGAGGACTATTTGGGGACAGATCTCATAATTTTTAATTAAAAACCGTGATCAGATGATGAGGACGATACATAAGCCAGCACTCCCTCTCCAAACTTTTACACCACACCAGCAGGAGGACATTTGACTCTCAACAGATTTATTGAGTATCGGGATTTTCCTTGGAATTAAGTCTGAAACCTGCAACCATCCATTCCTGAAGCCCAGACTCTGTCAATCCCCCTTTTTAGTTTTTCCTAAATGCATCGAAAACTATTCAATTTTCAAAATACATGTGATTTAACAAATTAAAGGGCGTATGATTCCCTACAAACACCTATTTTAATTTTTCCTCCCGCTTTAATAATTTCTTAGAGAATGGATATTAAAATCTTCTCCAATCTCGGATTTCATGCCTTGTTTTTAATTTTTTTTCAATGTCTCAAAAGCTAATCAATTCTCAAATTTTATATAATCAATGAATTAAAACGCGTCCCCCTACAAATACATACTTTTTTGTTTTTCTGGTCTTTATAGTTTCCGAGATAATGGGTCTCAAAGTTCAGCAGCGTCTTGGATTTCCTGCCCTCTTTTTTTTTTTTTAGTTTTTCTTGAAACTCTCGAAAAGTATTCAATTTTCAAATTATATGTGGTACAAGAAATTAAAGAGCGTAGAATTTCCTATAAGTACGTGCTTTTGATTTTCTTCTAGCTTCAAAAGTGTTCATGATAATGGGTCTCAAATTTGCAAAATCATAAAATCTTCTGCTTGGCTAAGTTTTAAGTTTCTGCTAAGTTTTTAATTCATTTCTTTTCCTCACAAAAGATTTAATGCTGGTAGTCCTTGCATAATCTTTTCGGCAAGAAATATGTAATTTAGTTGACTTCACACCCACCAGCTGCAAATGTTTTCCATCGCCTCTTTCTAAACTAGCTTTTTTCAAAGTTTCGATTCCTTTCTCACCCACTATTGAAGCGTCGCTATCACTATCCTCCATTTCTTTATTGCAGATCAAGCACTTCATTATTCTTTCTATCGAAATCGAATGAATTAAAAGGAAATGCACGTTTTTTTTAAAGTTCTTATTCCCAAGATTCTTAAAAATTGAAATGGTTTCACCAAAGTGTGGGAACATCTAAATAAAGTTTTATTTACAACACCAGAAAGTATTCAAGCTGCAACAAAATAATAAATAGTATCATGCTACACATGCTATTTCACATATTTGTGTCCCGAGTAAGGGTAGGGAGAAAAGGGAAGATAATTTGGAATTTCAAAGAAAGAGCCATTTGTGGCTCGGGTGTGGGCAGGGTTTCCCACGCTATGCCTGATTCCTACTGTTTGGATATCGGCTTCTTGGAAAATTCGTGACAAATAATTAGAATTGAGTGGCATTCCTATTTTCAATCGGCAGGGTGTGAAGAAAGAAAAAATTCGCTATCTTAAAATTATTTTTCATACTGAATAATTGCATAATTTGTATGCTGAAAATACGATGGTGGTTTATTTAAAAAAAAAAAAAAAAAAATGCGCAACTGCCAGACGCAGTTTTCTGTGTTTTTTTTTATGATGTCAATAATGTGTATATTTTCATTTATTTCACTAACAAAAGTACAAAACGAACCAATATGCAAAATAATTCCGAAATTAAATTTTAGAAAAATTAACCTCATATTTAGCATTTAATTTAAATGTCGAGTTCACGCTTTCGACTCGAAAAAGTTTGGAATGATATAAAACGTTCCGCACTTAGAAGCCTGATCTCATCATTTGTGTTCCAACAAACAGACTTAAAACTTTGCAGTCAGATTGCATACCCCTTAGTTTGCAAACCTTTGACACCCATTATCTCCGAAACTATTAAAGCGTGAAGAAAAATCAAAGTATCCATTTGTAAGGAACCGCATGCTCTTTAATCTGTTAAATAACATGTAATTTGAATATTAAATAGTTTTCGAGATATTCAAGGAAAACTGAAAAGGGGGAGGAAATTCCAAGATGGCGTCAAAATTTGAGACCCATTATCTCCGAAATTATTAAAGCTGGAAAAAAAGTAAAAGTATAAATTTGTAGGGAATTTTACCCTCTTTAATTTGTTAAATCACAAGTAATTTGGAAATTGAATAGTTTTCGAGATATTCACGAAAAACTAAAAAAGGGGGGATGAAATCCAAGATGGTGGCGCGAGCTCACCCCAGGATCGGGAACTTTTTATGTTCATCATAAGCCCCTCGAGAACATTTGCACCAATTTTCAATGCTATATGATTTTTTGTTTTTCTTCAAACCCTTTGTTGACTGGTTTACCGTGCGAGGAAATCCAGAACTAAAGAGTTTTTTACAAATTCATCCAAATCTTCTCAGAAACTATTAAAGCTAGAAAAAAAATAAAAGCATGTAATTGTAGGGAATTTTACGCTCTTTAATTTGCTGTATCTTAGGTAATTTAAAATTTAATAGTTTTTTGAGATATTCAAGAAAAACTAAGACGGGGGGGGGCGAAATCCAAGAATGTAGAGAGATTTAAGACCAATTATCTCGAAAACTATCAAAGCTAGAAAAAAAAAATTATTATCAGAGAATTTCACTGTCTTTAATTTGATGTGTTACATTACAATGTTACATTGAAAATTGAATAGTTCTCAAGATATTTTTTTTTTAAAAAAAAAAGGGGGGCAAAAATTCAGGATGGCGACAAACTTTCAGACCCATTATCACGAAAACTATCAAACCTAAAAGAAAAACAAGAGCATGTGTTTGTATGGCATTTTATGCTTTTCACATTGATTATTATATATGATGTGAAAATTGAATAGATTTTGAGATATTAAAAAAAAATAAAAAAACGGGCATGAAATCCAAGATGGAGGCAGACTTTGATATCCATTATCTCTGAAACTATTAAAGCTGAATGAAAAATAAAAGTATGCATTTGTAGGGAATTTTACGCTCTTTAATTTGTTAAATCATTTGTAATTTGAAAATTGAATAGTTTTCGAGATATTTAGAAAAAACTAAAAAAGGGGGAATATGGAGGGATGAAATCAAAGATGGCGGCACGAGGTCCCCCCCCCCTTCCAGGATCGGGGTCCTTTACTATGTTCAACAAGAGACCCTCGAGAACATTTGTACTAATTTCCAAAACTAAATGATTTTTTTGTTTTTCTTCAAACGCTTATTCGTTATTGTACTATCAATTAAGATTTTTTACAAATTCATCCATTTTGAGACCAATTATCTCAAAAACTATTTAGCCTGAAGAAAAATCAAAGAACCTATCTGTAGAGAATCGCAAGCTCTTTAATTTGTTAAATCACATGTAATTTGAATAGTTTTCGAGATATTCAAGAAAAACTAAAAAAGGGGGATGAAATAGAAGATGGCGCCGCGAGCTCACCCCCTAGGACTAGGGACTTTTAGTATGTTCATCATAAGTCCCTCACGAACATGTGTACCAATTTTCAAATATATATATATATATTCAAACCCTTCATTGACTGGACTATAAACAGAGAATGTATGTACAGAATGCTTAATTTTAAAAAAAATATTACAAATGAATTTATTTATTGGAAAACTTGATAAATATTATGCTCCTTGTGTCAAATTAGTCAAAAAACAGTTTAATATCAATTAATTCCATTCAAATAGTAAACTTAAGCATATGGATCTCATGAAGTTTTGGTTCTTTCTTTAAATACTCACTTTAGTGAGAAATAATTATAAAAGCATGATCAATCAAATGAGTTTTGTTTAGCCTAGTTTTCTTTAAAAAAATAAAGAAAGATTACAGAAGAAAATCTTTAGAATTCAGACAGATACAAAAAGTGCATCTTTTCTTACTCTTGAACAGATAAATTGCAATTTACTTAACTCAAAGTTGATGTAAATTCACACATTATATGTTCTAACATTCCACAGAAATTTTAACTACCACTGTTTATATCATCTGGCATTCTCTACAATTACATTTGTAGTTTCACTAGCTTTACTAAACAACACAAAATAACTTTCCATAATTGTTCCTGAAAAGTAAACTTACCATGATCCTCAATAAACTGAATATTAGATTTTTCCTCAGAATTCAGACATCTGGAGATTAGAGCTGTTGCTATAACTTGTTCATGGCATTTGGAGTGTTCCAAATTTTGTATATAGCTGGCTGAAAAAGAGAAATTGCCTTCTCCAACAAACAAAGTATAATGTTTCATTGGAAATGATTGGTATTGAAGAATAATTTGAATTCACAGGTGATTTTATCTTCAACGGTGGTACATTTCCAAGAACCTTGAATAGAAACAGATTATGGGTATAGCCAGATCATGTAGTTTGAAGCATCTAACACTAGTCAAAGAATATATATAAATAGAAAAATAAGCTAGATAGTCAGGGCCAACAGAGGCCATGGCTTAGGGCACAGCTGTCAGGGGGGCATATTCCCATTCCTTACTTGATTTTGAGTCTGGAGGAAAATCGAACAATTTCATTGGTTAGTTCCACCGCGCAATTCGTGAAGGGATGACGTCACTACAACGCGAACTTCGAATTTGCTTAGGTTGCTAATCGTTCTTTTCGGACTTCGCCATTATTCAACTCTTAACTTTCGTTTGTGTTTTATCGAGTGCCTTTTCTATCTTCTTTTCAACTCGCGATAAAGACGGATTTGCCAGAGCATATTCGCATGAATATTACAACTGATAATTTGCCTCCAAATTTTGAAAATGCAATTGTGGAGATCAATGATGTAGTTACCATAAGATGCAACATAAAATCATGAGTGTTATTAATGAATGGGTGAAAAAAATAGTCAATAGAACAAATACGAAATGAAACAGCAGAGATTCATACCCTGCAGGAGAAAAAATTTGTTTGCTGGTAAGTTTTGTTTCCAAATTAATCTTACCTTTTCACTGTAAAATAGGGGATCAATTTCAGCTCTTACTAAATAGGTTTTATTGACATTATTACAGGAAAAAGTTTGTGTATCATCACAGCTCATTTAGTAAGATGCCTTCCATGAAGAACAAGAAAGAAATTTCAAAGAATTCTGAACGTCTTGCTTCAACAAAAGTGAAAATCAAACTAGATACTATACGCACTAGAATGACAGACAAGTTTATTGGAGTAAGTAAATTTTCATTTATCGTCAAAATTATCCAGTCGTTTTCAGAAAACATTATTTTTAAACTTGAAGTTTAATTTTAATTTGCATTATTAAAACTATTGTAGATTTCATTGTATATATCTTCTTTCAAATGGAACTCTCTCTCTTTTTAACATTATTATTCCCAAAATTCAAAAATTTAGTCAAATTATTGTCACTTTTTTTAAAATAAAAAGTTGTAACTTCATATATCTTTTTGAAAAATTAATGTCTCTAAAAATGTATCACTCAAAAAATGCATAAAATAAACCCTTTGCTTTTTTTAGTAATTTAATTAAAACTAATGAGTTAGCTTAGACTTTGATAATGAAAAGATTAGAGTTTGTGTTCATTCTCACCTCATATGCAATAAATGCTTTATTTAAGCAATCATTTATTTTTATAAGAAAATTTTGGTTATCTTATTTATAAATCCATTTTATTTTTATTTATAAAAGCATTTTGAATCATGCTTTATTTATTTGATAGAAGTATGTTAATTAAAGAAATAAACTGTGAATATTTTCAGAGAGGATTAGTTGGGGTAATTACTATTACTTCATTTCTTAAACACAGTCTTATGACAGCTGAAACTTTGAGATTTCTACCTGCAAAAGAATGTAGGGAACAGTTTGAAAATTATTTCAATGATGGCATGGAACCTGCAGAATCGGCCAAATACCACAAAGGAGTTCTTTAAATGAATGCTGACAAAACATTAAGACTTTCTGGATCTCCTGTTTTCAGGTGATGATAAAACTTTTTAAATTTCTTATCAGAGCTTCTGGTTTCTCAGCCATTAATAAGAGATTTTCTAATTGCATTTGTTTATTTTATGTTACACACACAAAAAAAAGCATTTTTTAAAACCATTAAAATTGATATGCTTTTTTTCAGAAATTGAAAGAAAAAATGATAACATACAGAAACTGCAATGTACAAGTTGAATTTGAAGAAAATCCTTTTGAAGTTGCCATTGTGACCCCTATCATGAAGAGATCTCACTGCTTGCCAACATCAAAGGAGATCATTTTTATTCTACAAGTTCCTGTGATGCAGAGTCATTCTGTGACATTTATGGTGACACCTTGTGCTGTAGGGATTTTCATCACAAAGGGACAGACTGAGGGTTCTTACAAACAGGGCCTTCACTTAATTTTAAATATTCTAAAAGAGTCTGCATTCTGTAATAAAGAGGGTCCTGCAACATTCATCACAGACGATTCAGATGCTGAAATTTCAGCTCTGAAGAAAACATGGCCTCAGAGTCAACATTTCCTTTGCATTTTCCATGTTGGTCAGGCTGTGTGGAGGTGGCTTTGGTATTCTAAAAATGGGATCCCAAATAATTACAGATGACAACTGGTGTCTCATTTCCAATAAATCACATATGCCGAGACACCAACCTGTGCCGAAGAAGCATATCTTAATGCAGTAGGGTATGTTGGATCATATATTCCCACTTATCCATTATGGAATGAATATCTGATTTGAAGAAGTTGCTAGAAATACTTCTGGAATTTATTATTGCATAGAATAGCCTTTTCTCTTAATTTTTATTTCTTGCATTATATAGTTCACTAACTGTTTAAATATTGTACACATATTTGAAAAGAATGCTTTTTGTCATCTATCTAAAAATTGTATCAAATTTGTAAATCAGTATTTTCATTTTTTTATGTGTATTGTATAATTTTGAAAAGTGTAAATTAGTCAAAAGTATTTATTTGCAAATTTTCTGTGCTTACAATGAATGATATGAAAAGATGTATTGCTGTTGTTATGTATTGCTATGTAGTGAAAAGTGTATTGAACAACTATCCAAGTTAATAGAAATTTTTTTAGATTTTTCTTTTTTTTCTGATAGAATAGCCTTTTTTGCTTAATATTTATTTTTAGAATTATATATTTCTCTGATAGATTCAGTATTCTACATATATTTGAAAAGGTTGCTTTTTGTCAAATATTTAAAAATTGTATCAAATTTATATGTTTATATTCAGGAAATGTTTCCTTTGAATCTTAGAAACTATTAAAAACTGTGATGCTTATCATTATTATGTCTTTAAAAAGACAGTAAATAAATATTTTTCTTTAAATCCAGAAACTGTGTGAAATTTCTGTTTGTTATAAAATTGCTGTAAATAAATAATTTTAAAATCTTAAAAATTGTTATAAACTATATCATCTACTGTATTTGTACAATAAGAAATAATGAAAAACAAATATTTTTTTCTTTGATTTAATGTTACTGTTATACTAATATCTACTTGCTTGACTGAAGTATTACCAATTTTCTATTCACTTTAGCTTTTTAATTGAAACTACATACAGAAATGTAATTTTTTGCATCATTCAACTGAAATCCAACAAATAAAAGTTGTTCAGTTTCCTAACATCTTTCACAATATTGATTTTTGTGTTTGGAAATGGGAGTAAGATTTTTTGTAGTGTGATAATTTATACTTGCCATTTATAATCTAAATAAGCATTTTTTTAAAAAAAACTCATAATATTTCAGTTTTTATTAAAATATTTAATTGCATAAGAATTCAAATCAAATTTCAAGATTATGACTATTCTGCAGCTGGGAAATTAATATAACTTTCAGAATAATATCCAATTTAAAATGAGGATAGTTATAAGCAAATAAATTCTCAGATCCTGACACCTATTACAAGTAATAAGAGATCATTACATATTTTAGATTTTTTATTCTTCAAATTTTCTTGAATCCCCCCACCCCATTTTTTGTTACTAGCATATTCTATTTATTATTTTTAGATTTTAGTTATAATAATATTTAATTACTTCAGTTGCGAACTTGGTAAAAAGAGTTAAGCTTCCAAACAGTTTGCTATTATTCAACTGGTTGAAATGCATCTACTGTATTTGAATATTGATATGTGCAAAGATTCATGGTGATGAGAAAGGCACGGCTTTTTTAATGCTGGATTTTAAAATTAAACTATGTAATGACTCATATATTTGCATTACTACCATTTTCCAATTAATATTTTAATATAATAAGAAAATTTTTTATTCACATTATATTTTTCTGGTTAAAGGAAAGTTTAGTAATTAAGAAATTCAATTATTGTTTTAGAAATTCATTTTTCAGTTGTCTCTATTATTTCATGCACTCAGATATATATTTAAACAACTTTGAGACTTCCATGATTTAAAAAAAAAACAAGCATGCAGTGTAAGGCATTACAGCAACCCAAGTGTGCCGACTAATTATATCTCTAAATGGGGCGAAAAAAAGCATGCATTACAGTAAAAATAGCACCAAAAAGAATGAGAAATTTGAGGACAAGAACTTAAGACTTTATTAATTTCACCTGGTAATAAAAATGACTGGCAAATATATGTTTGAAAAAGATGAAATTGTGCCCGACTTAAATCTGTTAAAGCACTTGTTTAACCTGTTGACTAATTTCCTTCAAAGTGAAAGTACAAATTTGAATACAGAGTGAAACATGATTAGTTGTATTACTAATTTATTCTAAGAAAAAGGCTGTAAAAATAACTTGCTAATATATGGATATTTTATTTTTTTAACTGTATTTAATAATTTCATTTTTTAAAATTGTTTCAGTAAAATATTTTATAAATATATTATACAGTAAAATTCTTATGCATGAAAGTACAGGAAACAGGAACATTCTTTATAATCCAAAATATTATGAAACAGAAAACATTGAGAAATGTCCTAGATGTCAAACAAATATATATGTTAAAATAGGGTAGATGCTCCACTTTTGGCCACATTGGATCTGTTTTTCCAATAATTAACCAGTAATTTCAAATTAACCAATAAGAAACATTCCAACACTTTAATCAATCCTTATTTTACTATTTTCAATCTGATTGGTTTATTTTTCTCAAGCATGTGGCATGTAAAAAAATTAAATGCATGATCATGTATTGTATGCTCACAACTGTTAAGGTTTTTGTTAAGGAACAAGGTTTTGCAGTTTTTCATCATCAGGCTCTCAGAATTAAATCATTAATCTAAAATTGATTACCCTTAGGGTTTATGAGTTAAGCTTTCATTTTATTCTGATTTCATATTTAATATATATCAAATTTATTTACATCAAATTTAATTATTTTTCAGATTAAATGGGTGGTGGCCAAAACTGGCACTTTAAATTTACTATATGTGCCAGTTTTGACCATGCAATTGGCCAAAACTGGAACATGTAGTGTTCCAGTTTTAGCCACATGCTTCATTGTTGTGTTTTTAGCTATTACATAAATTTAAGAATATCTGGATGAGATAAAATCAACTAATTTAGTTTTGTTTCTAAAATAAAAGCAACTAACTTAGTTTCATTTCTAAAATAAAAGCAAACTGATTTAGTTTTGTTTCTAAAATTAAAAGTAAATGTTGTAGTTTTATTTCTGAAATAAAATTAACCGATTTAGTTTTGTTTCTAAAATAAAAGTAACCGATTTAGTTTTGTTTTCACTTTACATAGTAATGGCTCTAATCAAAAATAAGAAGGCAGTTAGCATTTCCATAAAAAGATTTTGCTACTCACAATCTAAAGTTGCTAATGCAGTTAAGACCATTCAAAATGGAATGTCAAAAACATCTCCATTTTGAATGTTTACCTCACATTTATGTTAGAAAATTTCAACTTGAGGAACCTGACTCGAGTGATGAGGAATATTCTATTATGTGCATGGATTGCTCTAATTTTAAAAATGATTCTGATGAATTTGATTAATGTGGCAATTAAATATTATAAGAATATATATTTGTGGATATTGTTAGTGAGTATAATAATGCAAATTCTTGATTTGTAAGATTTTTTAAAAAAACCTATGCTTTAAGTATTTGCAAGGTAAGTTTATTCCTCTCCCCATTTTTTGTTTCATATTTTATCAAAAAAAGTTATGTGAGTATAACCAGTTTGTATTTTATCAACCAAATTAAATTATTGTTTTCTGCATTCCTGCTTCTTTTTTTTAAATTGAAATCTGTAGCTCTAAAATCAGTAAATTTTATTACATATCTTAATAAATTCATAAAAAATCACACTTAAAATAACAGAAAATAATGAACTAAACTACATATTGCATAAAAATGATTTATTTTGACTGAAAATTCATTAAAATGTCTGTTGAAAATATAATATGCATAGAAGTAGCCAAAACTGGTGCAAGGTGGCCAAAACTGGTTTAAATTGTTTTAATTTATTTAAAAATTCATAACTCAAAATCTGAAATATTCTTCAGAAAAATTTTATAACTAGCAGAAAGCCAATAAAATTTGCTAAAGAATAGTATAAGTATGGTTTAATATGCTTTAAACAGTCATCTACTGTAAAATTTCAATTTCAAATTTGCTCTTAATGTGGCCAAAACTGGAGCATCTACCCTACTAAAGAAGATAGAAGATTAAAGTTGAACTTAATCTCTTTTCGAAAAACAGTAGAGAAAAAAAAACATGCAAAATTAAAATATTTGTTACAATACTAGTAAAGATAGAAGGTTAAAATCATAATGATTATCATCAATTATGACAGACTAGGGTATATAGTAAAGTAATAATACAAAATCGAACTAATTCATCTTATGTGATTTAGTAAACATAACGTACCAACTGATACTTGCGTCTATGTTTACAATTGCGCAGTACGGTTTCTATAAGCTAAGTGGGTGCGTGTATGACGTCTTGTAGGAGTGGACCAATGAAATCACTCAATTTTCCTCCATACTCAAAATCAAGTAAGGAATGGGAATATGCGTCAGGGGGAGCATAAACAGAAGAAATAACAACCAAATATTTACAAATTTATTTTGAAAATGCCATATAAAATGATGATTTTTAAATTTACATTCGTTACAATAAATATATAAATCAATTCACTTTTTTTGGTCATCTGTGAACCTCATTGTCTCTTATCCTTTTGCACTAAAATAGATCTAATAAATTCTGTTCTCTTCAATGGCCCTTCAAGCAAAAGTGGAAAAATGAAGAATTTCTAGTAGGTATTTCAGGAAATTCGATGGAGAATTTTGTAGGCATTAATTTTATGTTATTTTATAAGTCCTGCAATATAGAATTAAAAATTTAATGCGATTCAAAAATAATAAAGATTGTATTAAGTGCTTGTAAGTTTCAAAAATAAGTAATTATATAATTATTTGAAAATTATATATATATTAAGTTTTATGAAACTGGTGGGGGTAGAATATGCTTTGATCTAGAGCATAGAAATGTGTAAATCCGGCCCTGTAGGTAATATATTGCACAGATAAGAACATGGTGCGGTCTCTCGCCAAACGCGGCGATATTGCGCCAACCACACCCAAACTCTCTAAACATCCGCCATCTTGGAAGGCGATAAGAATTGGCAAGGCTCCGTTTTAGAGTTGCAAAAATATCCATTATTACCAGATTTGGCGAGAAATCGATCTAAAAATTCAACTTTGGTGACTGCACAATGTTTTTCAGTCTAGCCAAACTATTACTCTAAAAGTGTGAAAGGTTTAACAAAAGCCAAGATTATCAGTGAAGCTGACCTTAATACGTTAAGAAGATTAGAAAGAACATTAATAATTCGGTCAATGAACTTGTTATCAAATCAGTTTAAATTAAGTAAACCCCCAACAACGCAAGCATATTGCAGCTTAATCGGATCAAATGGTAAAAATAAATTCCTAAATAAACAACTGAAACATAATGCGTACAAACATATCCTCACACGCGAATAGTTTTAAAATAAGCATATTCGAAAACAAGAAAAAATAATATTTTTCCAAAAGGTTTTTCCCATACTCACATTCTTAGTTCCAATCTACCACGAGGTATTTTGTTTATTAAACAGTTTGCCAAATCTATTTGGCGAATGTTTCAAGCGCCAAGGTTCCGTTGGGAATTTCCTCATAATGCATGAAATTATGTTTTTTCACCATAATATTAATTCTTTCTGTCATTTAAGCGCAAAGTTTGCGAAAAAATTACGGTTTGCTATCATGAATATGTGAAAATATCAGAATGTACAGTTGCTTCCAAGATTGCCAGTTTGCCAAAATCTTTTATCGCCAAATTTCCCTTCAACTGTTAATCACTGCACGGCTCTTTTCCCTTGCCCTCTAACTAACCAACATGTCGGAAGTTCCATGGCGCCATCTCGTATAGAAAATAGAAAGCTCAAACAAGAATTACGTTTATCCAATGGAAGCAAAACATTTACGCTAACAAACCTGTAGAGGGAATTTCGGTTTCGATTTAGCTCTTCCTCGATTCACTGCTACAAATTGCCCTTTTAAATTTTACTCTTATTAATATACTACTAACCACTAGAATTATATTCGATTATTCATTTTTCTGCCTACAGGCCTGAAGTATCTTTTTCAAAGGGGTAAGTCCTAAAACTGAAATTTCAAATTCTACTTTATTTCTTTGGCAAAAGCATTTTGTACTAAGGGACGGTTTCAGAGAAGGATGATTGTTCCCTCTTACACTTTCCGAAAATGAAATTGGTCTGTATTTTATGTAATACTGGATACAATTTTTTTTACTTAAAACTTTTCTAATTTTTAAATTATTGAACTATTTGAGATTCAGGGAAACAGACTCAATTGACCTCCCTCTTTTGTTTTTAATGTACATCCGTGTTATTTAAATACACTCCCCTCATTACAACTTGTTCTGAATCAGCCCCTGTCTGTGTTTTAGTTTGTTCATTGCCTACTTTTTTTATAAATTGTCACTTATACCCCACCTCCTCCCAGAAAAATCCAAAATGACGTTGCTGAATACAAATTTAACTTTAAAAGGATTTTTAATTAATAAGAATTCCAATTACTAATTAAAAATTAATTTTAACAATGTATTGCCTCTGAATTATTTTCGTTTCAAATATTAATAATATAAATTTATGAATTATTAACTAAATAAAATTGTGTTATATTTTATTTTAAAATAATTCATTACATGGTTATTAAATTCCAATTTCGTTGATTAATGATTAAGTAAAAAATATTTTTTGCATTTTTATTTCTAATTTTTAAAAATTATTTTTAAAGTATCCCCATATTTATGGATAGACACAAGGAGCATGGGGGGGGGGGGCATGCCCACCGCTGTTGCCACTTCTGTTACCCCCTCGTTTGATTAATTTGTAGCAACAGAGTGACAGTGTTTCAATTGATTTTTCGTTTTTAAATTATTTTATTCCGGAAAGAAATTTATTTAATTTAAGAGGGACTGCTACTCCTGGCCTTGCTATCCTCACCTCAACTAGATAAACTAGTAATACTCAACATTAATTATGAAATAATGCATATTTTAGATTATTCTGATGACAGTAAGTGAATTTTCTGATCTTATAGCGGGCAGAGCTTCTGTAAAATAATTAAAAATAATAATCTGATGAATATTGAAATTAAATACCACCAGACATATGATAGAGCACCTGAAAGAAAGCTTCACACTCTAATAATTGAGTTATATATTTTTTTCCCCAGATGGCGCCAGGAAACTTTCGGCATGCTGGTTAGTTAGAGAGTAGGTAGTAGAGAACAACATTAATTATCAAATAATGCATATTTTAGATTATTCTGATGACAATAAGTGAATTTTCTGATCTTATAGCGGGCAGAGCTTCTGTAAAATAATTAAAAATAATAATCTGATGAATATTGAAACTAAATACCACCAGACATATGATAGAGCACCTGAAAGAAAGCTTCACACTCTAATAATTGAGTTTTATATTTTTTTCCCCAGATGGCGCCAGGAAACTTTCGGTATGCTGGTTAATTAGAGAGTAGGGGTTAGACGCTTGTTTAGAATCTTGGCGTGAAACGGTAACGACTTCTGTACGGATTCTGAAAAGTTCACATCAATGTTTCCTGTACAGCCCATAGTAATCAAAATATTTCTCTTGATTTGTTTAGTTTGAAAATGATAGATTAACGTCTTCTTTTTTAAGCTACACGAGGAATACTTTGGGACGGACCTCGTAATATTTAACCGTGGTCAGAAGACCAGAACGGTATATGATCTGAAACGGCAAACCCTCTCCAAACATCTACACCGCACCAGCAGTAGACCATGTGACTCCAATGACACCAGAACCAATCAGAAGAAGAAATTGCTGTGCGGAAGGAGGATTAAGAAATAGAAATCAGAATTACATTCCCACCTGAGCCAGAAGTAAACACAGACTCGGGGATTACAGCCCTTGTTGCTTCAAATCCCATAACT
Source organism: Araneus ventricosus (assembly GCA_013235015.1). Taxonomy (NCBI): domain Eukaryota; kingdom Metazoa; phylum Arthropoda; class Arachnida; order Araneae; family Araneidae; genus Araneus; species Araneus ventricosus. The sequence continues at coordinate 597,073 of BGPR01000374.1, read as the reverse complement.
CCTATCATTCAAGTAAACACAGACTCTACCCAAACTACCAACAATACCACTGAAGTGCAAAACCAAATGTCAGAATGTGCCGACAAACATCCTAGGATATGTTTGAACCACTCCTAGTAAAAGCCCTCAAGTAACGATGAAGATGAAAACACCATAGGGACAGTGGAAGAAAATGAAGAAACCAAAAGCATGCATTCTAATACTGATACCGACAATGAAGACAACGCAATACTTCCATGCAGCTTTCAATCAAGCAGAACCAGAACTAGAAAAGCCCCAAACTATCTGAATGACTTTGTCTCGTATAATACAAAAAAGACAGGATGTGCACCAGAAATACTGCTTTTGTTTATGGCTTTTTTGTTGCTCATCTTTATATTAGTCTTTCTGAAACAATGCAAAGGCAACAAAATAGATTTTATATCTCCTGACTGCTGTTAAAATAAAATGGAAAAATCCTTAAATGTTTTTAATTCTAAATAGTTGGAAAACGTTTTATTTATTTAGAGTTCATTTTAAATAAGCATACATATTTTACAGTGAAATGCTATGTTTAAAAAGTTAAAACAAATACCCTTCTCCGACAGAATTCTGATTCAAATCTTAACATAAAGGCCGAATTTATTTGGAGCAAAAAATACTTCAACATACGAGATTTTAAATATATAAATTCCACGAAAATAATTCGTGTTTTACTTTATCTTGAGTTTGAAAGACATTTATTAGTCAAGTTCCCTTCTGCTCATGTATTGCAAGTTTACTTTTAGAATAATTTTGTTGATTTTATTTATTTGCTTTTAGGCAGAAAGCTATTTAATGCTTTGTTTCTTTTTGTGCTAAATTTTTGAATTTTTAAAAATTTATATTACCAAAATGTTAATTAACTTCACTGAATGTTAAATAAACAATACAAAACAAAGTGGGATCAGAAACTCATGAATTGAAAAAAACCCGAAAGATTTATGAACAACTTTTTATTAAATACGAAAAAGAATTTTTCGTCATTGATTATTTTATAGAATTTTATACATATTTCGATGCACAACGAATATATGCATATACATTTCAGATAATTGCTTAGTTACCTTACCGAGTTACAGAATATTACATAGAAATACACATCAAAACTTCATGCACATAAATTATTGCATCTTTTGTATAGCTTATAACTAGCATGTCGCTCAAATTAACAGAAATTAGGCAAGCATGTTCCAGAGCAAATTGCGAGCACATTTACTTCAAAACATTTAAAGATCGTAATAAACATTTTAATAAATACAAGACCATACGATACAGTAACCCAATAAAAATAAAATCATTTTAGGAACAAATACAATTGTCAAAATTTGTTGAGCAAGATACAAGTATCAAACTTATTTAAAATTTCTTGAAAGAGGATCTGACATCTTATAATTTTAGTGGAGTTTGGAAACCTTTTAGGATACTTTTACTACGTAAACATTTCACTAAATTAATTTTTTTATGAATACTCCAGTTTTGATTGAGCAAGTTTGTGAGTGAACTCAAAATTTAACAATCGATAAGATTAAAAATATTCATATTCAGCAAAAGATTTAAAAACCTATTTTATTAAGGTTTTGATTGGAAAAATTACGATTATCAAGTAAGAAATACCTCAAAAGTTTCAACTCTGAATTTTTATCTACACCTTCACTTTCACATTAAAACCCAACGGCCTGGCAAAAATTTTACTTCCTCAATTTGCAACTTTAAAAAATCTAGTGTTTCAAGTCAGATCTTTCGCCCGGTAAAATACTATCAGTTGTTGTAAATGTGGTTTTCGCAATTTCCCTCATGAAGTATAATTATAATTTAGAATTGTGAAGCATTTTACTAATGCATGCATACGTGCAGTACAAAATATAAATTATATCCACGAATATAATTTAGAAGTATATAGCAATGTAAATAGAATGGATGGATGGAATGATTCATAGTCTTCAAAGACATAATTTGCAGAATAGACGTTTTGAATAATTCAAAATTTGCTCAATTACAAAAATATTAATAACTTTCATTTTTGCAATGAGATATCGAATCGAGATTATTGACTAAAAATTAAATTGACAACATATTGCACAGCTTTGTGATATTACAACAACTAATGAATATTGGTGATACCACAAAACTAGAAAGCAATATTATATTTACATAGTGCAATAGTCAACTATTTAAAGCAAAACAGTATTAATAAATAGGCTCATTCTTCAACATGAAATCTGAAAATGCAATACAAATACGTCTGTTAACTGAAATTGCTTACACAACCATTAGATGCTCAATTATTAGAATATTTTAACTCTCTTCAACTTAGTTTTGGAAAATATTTTGAACTGATTTAAAAGGAAGATTTAAAAATTCACATACAAACAGTTTTTAAAACTTTATTGCTCAAAACTGGAGATTTGTTTCCCCAATTATTTCCTATATGTTAATCTTAAGATCAATTGCTTTGCAATTTCGCCATGAGATGGCACTACTGTTACGAGATAAAATTTAATTTGATTAATGATTAAACCGATAAAGAAGATCTGAAATTATTAAAGTATATTGTGAACGAAAAAACACAAGTGTAAAAAAATGAGCTGAAAATCAATTACAAAATTCTGTCTTTACAAAATGAAGCAAGTTAAGTTAATAAGTGTTTAAAAATCATTCGAACTTCGAATTTAAGATATATTACATAAGACTACGAATGTTCCTGAATAAGATTAATAAAATCAGTTTTTAAAAACACTTAATGTACCAAAAGGGAAAAAAAAATTGCCTTCTACCTTTTTTGTCTTTGATACATTATTATGAATATAATGGACTTTGAAATCAATTTCTCAAATTCAAGTGGGATCACTCCTCAAAATTTAAGTATACCTATTAATTCATTATTAAAATCTGAAATTATTAAAAACACATATTGCCATCGAGAATACACTATCGAAAAAAATTGCAAAACTCTAGAATTTCAGGACTTGAGTGTCAATTCGATTACAAAATTCCATCTTGAAAAACGCGATACAAAGTCAAGTTAGATAAAAGAGTTTATTAAATTCTTTGGGAAATCGTTACATAAAATTTTTTAAATGACAAGCAGTGATAAAATATAAACTTTTATATTTTTCCATTGATTTCGAATTAAAGCAAACATACTTACAGCATTGAAATTAAATTGAATTACAAAAAAAAAAAAAAAAAAAATACCATGGATAACAACAAAATTTTTATTGCCAAAGCAGTCATTACTTAAACTGATTGCATCATGAATCGCAGTCCAATATAAATACATCACAAAAAAGCACAAGAAAAGTTGATGAACATTTAAAAATTTACTACTTTCATGCATTTGTGCTGATTGCAATACTAGTATTAACCTTTCAGCGGGCGCTCGTTTCCAAGAGAATTTGAATTGTGCATCGTATTACATATTTATATCGTCATTTTATACATTTTAGCGCAATTTTCTTTATAAAATCTTTGCTTACTATTAGGCCAATAAATACAGATAACATAAATAAAAGTTGCATTTATTTTTATAAAATAACACTATATATATATGCAATACGATGCACGATATGTCGTAAAATTTGCGTAAGCGCGCCCGCTGGAAGGTTAACAGTAAAAATAGAAGTAACAGAAAGCCGTTAAAAATTTGACCATTCAGATTTTGATAATTTTTCATTTGCTAGTTTTGTTTCATATGAAAGAAATACTGATAAATTTTAGCAAGATATTTAATATACATAACACGGGTTTCATGAATGATTGCCATAAATTAGTCTTCATAAATTACAACTTTTGTAAATAGTGCAGTATTTATTGCATTAAACACTCGGAAACAAATTACAGAAAGTTCGGTTTTATAAAAAAAACCCCAAAGAACTTCAATGCTAGTTAAGGCATGAATGTTGAATACATGACTGGGTGACATTCTACCGTATTTCATTTAAGTCTTTTTCGACGCTTGTGTGTGTACATTCGTATCAATGTTTCTGGAACTTAGTTTTAAAAGCAAGTGGCATCAGTATCAGATTGGATGACCCGTGAATCCTTGAAACCCAAAGATAAAAGCTGATCAACTTTCAAAAATCGTCAACCAAGCGTCATTATGATACAAAATTTTATTTTGGAAACTTTTCAGAAGTATTAAGGTTATTTATCCCTAAATTATCTTGAGAACTGCTATACGGAATCATAAAATGGAGCCGAATCAAACGCCAAGGCCAAATCAGGTTAGATTTGCAAGGCACCAAGAGCGTATCGAGAGAGAGGCATCAAAAGACAATCGCTTCGGAAGTCTAAAAATCTCTGCGACTCTATAAAGTTTCAAGAATTGCCAAAATATAAACTTTTCGAGTATCTGGAAGTGATGCGAGAGAAAATGGATTAAGAATATCCAAGATTTGGATTAGCGCTACATACATATTTTTTTGGGCCCCACTAGATATATGGCTAAAAAATTAAAATTCCACAAAACAAGATTGTTTTTATTAAACGCTTTTACGAAGTTCGAAATGTATCATGTTTGTATGCATGTAAGGTTGGAATTTTGTGATCGATTTTTCACTCACTTCTTAATGCACTAGAGTTCTGAAATTTTGTATTTTTATTGGGTCTTGATGACAATGCAATATTTTAATATTTGTAGAGCTCTCAATTATCAATTATTTTAAAATAATTCGCATAATTGCGTTTTCACTCGGTAGGTTTCAGTGACGCCATCTATATTATTTCTGAGAACTAAAATACTTTACACAGTAATTTAAATATTTCAATAAAAATAAAAATAAGTATATCCTATTATAGATCTTTTTAACGAAATTATTGCTGGAATCAGTTGAAAAAAAAATGGATTTAAGTTCGAAATATTTTTTGTATGGTCAGAATTTTGTGATCAATTTTTCGTTCACTTCTTAATGCACTAGAGTTCTGAAATTTTGTATATTCATTGGGTCTTGATGACAATGCAATATTTCAGTAATTTTAGAGTTCTTTTTCAATAAAATGATTGTTCGAATTAGTTCATGAAAAAAGAATTCTAAAATAACAAAATATTTATAATGCTGAATTATGATGTAAATTAAAGATTAAAAACTAGAAAATAATAAATATAAAAAAAACTTTAAAAATAACCGCTTTTACAAATGCATTAAAAAAGAAAATAATAATTTTTTCTCAAAAATCTGGAGGTTGAAACAAAAATCGTAAAAGCGTGAGGCGCTGAAAACAATAGGAGAAAGATATAAAACCAGCGCTTCACGCTTTTACGATTTTTGTTTTGACCTCCAGATTTTTGAGAAAAAATGATTTTTTTCTTTTGCATTGGTAAAATCGTTTTTTTTTCAAAGTTTTTTTTATATTTATTATTTTCTAGGATTTTTTAGACAGGTTACTGATTAAACAAAGTCGATTTTCATTGATTTTAAGGTGAGGACAACTGAGATCGAACATACGAAGTACAAGGTGAAAAGCAACCAATGACAACCCAACCACGAAAAGAAAGATGGTCACTGACGAGAAAAAAGAGGTTAGACAACGATCTCGTATCCCGGTTGGGTTGGGAGCGTTTCACCTTTCGACCGCTGGTCGTTAATGGCTTTTTCTCGACCGAAAGAAGGGGTCTGATTCTCGTACCTCGGTCGTTTCGAACATCGCGCTTTACGCTAGGAAGTGACGTATTTCTGCTGCGCGCAGCAAATCAAGCGATCGTCATGCGTTTATGGTTTCAGATTCAGTTCAAGTTTTGAATCGCCAAATGAACTATGGAGAAGCGTACATTTGCTTCCCAATTCGAAATTCTGTTGGATTATTTTGAAAAATATCCACAAATTTTAAGTGGGAAAGTTGATTGCGTCTTTTCAAAAGACACCAAAGGTAAGAGGTGGGAAGATTTAACTTCTGCTCTTATAAGATGCATTATAATGCATCTTTCTTGCTTTCATAAGTCCATTGTTAAGGGGGGGGGGTTAAACTATTTTTCTTTTACAAAATATACATTTATAATAATATTATACATTTATAGAACATAAATTGCAGTCTTTTTTTCAATATATTGATGTAATTTTACCAATTTTCTAGAGAGAGGAAAAGTAATAAACTTTTTTCATGCCAATTATTTTAACATGAATAAATCTTATAAATTAATATTGCTAACCATTTGTTTATTTTTCCAATTACATAAGAAAATAAAACATGAAAAAAAGTAAATTCAGCAAGTTTTCACAACATTAAAAAAATTACATCCTTATCAAGGAACAAGAAAAATTCTTTTATTGTCAGATTTTGCAATTACTTTGTAAATATTTGACAAATTTCTTTTAATTAAAACCCAAATTTAAAAAAAATTGTAATGATATATACGGAATGAGGAAAGCCATTCCACACTCAATGTTAAAAAAAAATGTTAAAATGTTACCCTAATTTAATTTAATAAGAAAATGTTAAGTAATTAAATCTTTAAATGTAAATGATCTTAGCTAATTATCAACTATCATTATTGACTTGATGAATAGTAAAAGATTTAACTACTTTTAAAGATTTAATTACTTTAGATTGCCGTATTAAATTATTAGATTAAATTATTTAAATTCGATAAAAGATTTAACTACTTCTAAAAAAATCTAAAGTAATTGATAAATTCGTCTTCAGATTGGTCAAATGGATTACATTTATCCCGATAAACCCTTTCAAAACACAATTAACGTCTTAGCAGCCTTCTTTTTAAACGAAAATTTAATGAGTTCTGATTTCGAAACAACACTTCTCGCTAGCGAATAGCGTTTACGCCAGGTATAGAGCTGGCGAGAAATCGGAGTCCTTTTTCGACCAAGCGAGATCCCAACCGGTTGGAAAAGCGGGTACGAGAATCGCACTTGTCGTTAACGGGCGGAAAAAGTGACGTCTCCCAACCCAACCGGGGGTACCAGAATAGACCTCTTTGGCACGTCATTTGTTCCTTGTACGCACGTAACCATTCACAAATGTGGTTATCATTTATCATTCGCTACTCTGAATTTCTTACTTGAGCGCAGCGTCACTAATATGTTATGGGTGTTTCTTATCAGTTTGATAAATTCTTGTACAACAGAAATCATGCCGTATCTAGATGGGTTATGTTATAAAACAATAAAATTTCCAGAGACAACATTTTCCTAAAAGACTGAAGAAAAGAATTGCGTGCTATGCATTCTCTACTAATAAACGACATACAGCTACTATGAATTTCTGCGAAATATGTAGAACTACAGGACTACTAATTGGGATACGCGTAGGGAAATGGCTCAAAATTTATCATTCAAATAAATATTTATTTCAATTTCAAAAGAAGTTTGTATTTTTCTTTTCAGTCTAATCATTTCTTTGACAATTGCTATCAAATTTAAATAATAAAACTGGGGGGTGGCAATTTTCTGTCCAGGCCTTGGGCTGAATGTTTGCCAATCAAGAAAATGGATATTGATTTCCACGAATCCTATTTTCACTGCGGATAAAATAGGTTACAAGAACTTTCACATTCCATTGTATTTTTAGGTTTTTCATCGGATAATAAAGAATATGGATGATTTTGCAAAAATTTTTCATACACATTCTGTTAAAGGACAAATTAAGGGTTTTACAGATAAAAGCGATACTTAACATGAGCTGAATTACATATAAAATAAACAGCAGAATATTATACAAGAAAATTTAAGACATGTGCATCTTTTGGATTTCAATGAAGCAGGATTCTCAGAATGTTCCTTTATTGAATTGTTTTTTCAATTAATACTTAACCAATTTAACTTAACATACTGACTTATGAATATCTTTTTCTGTCCATCTGTTGGCGTGTTACAGAAGTTTTGATATCTTTTCGTATGAGCTCAGTACTATAACCCTAAATCATCAGACCAACGTTCGAAAGGCTGTAAATATCACACAAATATCGATCTTCAACCACGATTCGAACCATTCTTGTTGTCTTCAATTGACTGTGTTCTGAATCACTCAGACACCGAGGCATCTCTGACTCGAAACATTCTTGATCAGAATTTTTTTATGTCTCCAACAAAATATTTTTGCTTGTATAAAGCTGATCATAAAACGCTGATATTATGTTCCTATCTGATTTAAATTATTTTATCCAACTAATCTTAGTGAAAACTTTAAAGAAATGAAAATATAGTCAAGCAAAATAAAAGATTTCGGAAACTTTCTGTTATGGACGAGTTTTCTGGTTTGTTTACTGCCTGTAATGCGTATTTCCGGTGTGATGCTAAGTCAATGAATCTTCAAAGCAGAAGTCCAATATACAAGCAGGTAAAGTCAAGGTTTTTAATATAAGTAAACAGACCAGAAAACTCGTCTATTGGCTTATTTGTCGATCCATACATTTTGCAGAAGATGAGTTTACTATGCAAATGATATTTGTTTCGTCAGTTACGAGAGCATTTCTTGCCCATCCCACCAGGTACCATTCTGAAGTTTATAAATAATCCTCCGTGCTAGAACAATCTGCTTGAAATGTGAAGAAGCAAGGGTACCCTTATTTGCCCACTACCATCAACTTCAATGCCGGAAATTAGGCGGGGACCATGGACTTTCACATCCAGTTTATTGATCGATTGGTCTCCTTAATTTTACACGATTATTTAAAATGGATTTCTAAATAACTGTGAACTTAACCGTGGAATTTGTGTCCTGAAGATCTATTAATCAAAAAATATATGGACAATTTCCTATTGATTGGGGTGCTCCTACTGTGTTCTACCAAACATGGTAAGTCGTTGTATTTTTTTAAAGTAAGGCGACTTAGATTCGAGCATATTGTTGCATTCCTTGAAACATTTCTGGATAGCAATGTAGAAATTTTTGCCTTCTACGTTGCAATTAAATAGTTAATCATTTTTATTGTTGATTGAGAAAGACCTTTATGTTTCCGTTTATCAGTAATTCAATTCCCGTATTTTAAATATTAAAATGCAATTTAAGGGTTTAAAGCATGTTCAAAGCATTAACTTCTGCAGATATTTTTTACTGCCTCTTCCTAATAAATTCCTTGCGTAATTAAGTTTTGCACGTTATGAAGCAACTTTCCGGTTTCAAGTAAACGTGCGTCTCTAATTCTTGCCATGCTATTTGCATGTCATGCTATTTAGCATGAGAAATTCCAGACAAAAAGGACTTTTTGCAGTTACTGACTGTTCTCGACTTGCAAAGTTCCGTTCCGACTGACGGGTTGTTTGTACATGTCTTTTCAGCTCTATTTTCATTGAAATGGGTTTATAAAAATTTTACTTAAAATACAAATTTAATCAATGAAGTAAAAATATTGTGTATAATGCGAAACGTACAAAACGAGACCTCTATTATACTTATTATAAACAAAAACTTAATATGAAATTACGGGTTAACCCTTTGCTATCTGAAAAGCAATTAGATGCATAATTCTTTCATTACAAGGGTTCATTTTATTGCTTCGAAACGTAAAAAAATATAATTGTATAAATTCATTTTTCTGTGACTTCTTGTAACTCTGTAGGCATTTTTTTTCATGTATTGAAATCGCGAAACGTCAAAATGGTGCACCGCCTAGAATAACGGTTGAGAGTAGCCTCGAGTACAAAGGGTTGAAATTTACTTTATGTGGTCGTAATTTTCGTCAATTGAGAAGTTTTAATGTTTCGTGATTACTTGTGAAGTACATGAACTTGTTTTTCATGCGATTGCTTTGAAGAAATCGAACGAGCATGAACCTCATACCTTCGACTTTATTGCAAAATTATCCCACCAAAAGTTATTCAGAATTTCAAATAAGTGTAATCGGCAAGTAATACTTTGCAATAATTTACTTAATGCGTAGTTTCATCAACTTATTCTTCTGATTTTCTTTTATCTCTCGGTTTGAAAGAGAATTCGGATTTGAATTCTATAATCGTTTCCATAACCTCGAATGAAGTATACAAATTCGAATGTAAATACAGTATTCATAATACGATTTCCCCAATTGCAATTGCTTAATGAGAAAGGGATTTTGAATCGTTTCTTTACACCTAACCAACTCGGGGTCCGATTTTCCATTTGGTGGATGAATATATAGTATCCAACGTGTTAATTACGGGGTCTCTGTTTCGCTTCATGAAACTTGGATATTTTATATAATATTTATAGACTGGATACCATCGGTAAATTGCGTCTTGCATGTTTATGCAAAAATAATTCAAACCGCTTTATAGGGCTACCGTCATGGGAACTACAGCTATTAAATTTGACTGTTATTTCTTGTAGGGGAAAGTGGGGTAAAACCGGATACCCAAGGCTTGTGGGAGCTAAACTATTCGACATAGAGCTTGCCAAATTTTATTAAAATATTCCTTGTTTATCGGAGTAGAACATATCTGAGGAAAAGTCGGTTTTACTTTTTTACCAATGAGATTTTTATAAAAAGTCGTACCACCTGGTTTTGCCCCACTAGTGGGGTAAAACCTGGTACACATGTTAACTTTATGGGAAATTAGCAAAACTCTATTTTCAGTCGAAAATTAGCAGGCATTTTTATTTCAAACGACAATTTAAGAATATTAGTTACAAAATTCACATGTAAAGCAGTTGTCTTCCTCTGCGCCACTGCAGATTTCTTGGGCCCAGTTAACTTTCTGTATTGGATTAACCCTTCTCATTTATTTAAATTGGAAAATACATCATTAAAATATAAACAATCAACGTCTGATGTGTTTTTATTGTCTTCGTTGGAGGAATCGTCACTGATTGTCCCGGTCTTGAGCCACTTGGAGTACCCAGTTTCAACGCTGAGTGTAGAGGTTATGAAAAACGAAATAGAACCGCGCAACAATTGGACCAAATCCTTTTTGTTTGATAGGGTATAAATCCTTGGTGAACGTATTAGCGGTACTAAATAGTTTTTATAACTATAATGATTATTAAGTAAGAGCACTTCAAACTCTCATTAGAGTTGACGTCTTAAAACAAACCTTCACAGATGCAGTGAATTCAACAGCCATAACGTGCCACTGACTGTTTTTCTTTACTAGTGGAGTGTAAATTCAGCATCTTTCCGCTAGAAAGAACTAACGCCTCAGAACGGAGGTTACCAGTTTTTAACCCACTCTCTTCTACTAGGTACTCACTGTAACAAAGTGGTCAAATAACAACTATGATTTAGGAGAGCTGTAACGAAACGATGATTTAGGGTTGCAGGTGGAATATAACACAACATTCTTCGACTAGTGTCGGCCATCTGAGGAATGACAATGCTTCTCTGTGCAGGTGTGTTCTAACAAAGCTTAGCGGGACAGAGGCGCCAAAAGCGTCCGCAGACGCGACGATAATTGCTGGAGACCAGACAAGACCACAGGGTCCTTAAAAAGCTTTGATTGACAATGTCGCCTACATGAAGGGAGCTGGTCAATTCAAAGTAACGAAGCGTGGATTCGATGGACGATGGATAACATTTACCTTTGTAGGAAAAGTGCTAACGAGGGAGACATAAATGCGGAACCTTTTGCAGGTGGTAGAAAGGAATGCCACCTGGCTAATGAGGAGACCCGGATCAGTACATAAACGGGCGGATTTCGTTTGTCGGGAGGAGTGGAGAGTTGGACTTCACCGACGCTGGTGAGCGTCAAGTTTGCTTCGAATCGAGACTCGGCAGTACTCCCATCAGGGATTGCGAGTTCTGATATTTACGGATAGACCCGGTCCTCGGGCTCATCTCGTAGGAGTTTACATAGAACTCCGGAACTTAATTGTTTTTTCCAGCGCAGTGCAGGTTGGTTCGCGAAATTACTTAACTACTCGACCAAGAGTTACAGTTCCTCCCTTCGAGGTCATTTTTATTGATTTTTGTATATAAACATTCTAATCTAGAAAATGTCTATTACAAATGTATATATATAAGTTAGCTGTAAATAAATTCGGAAAGACTACTCCTTGTCTGAAAACGCCTCGAATTTGCTCAGCCATCAAACCGCGGCCATCGGCCGTGACGTTACATCACGAAGTGCTGCAAGTTTTAATTTAAAATTAATCGATATCTTAACATTTTTCCTCGATAACTTCGGAAAGTACCACATTAAATTCCTTTTCCACTACTTTAAAATTCAAAATGTTTACTTTTCCGTAATATGAATCTTGTATGCGTAGTTTTTCTCGAACTTTAATATTTTTAAAAAATATCTGGCCAGAGACTGAATCGCCAAGCAACAGAGATATATCGCCAAGATGGAAGATGGTTTGGCGATGCGAGACCATTTGTTTCGAGTGCGCAGTGAGCCTTTTTGCTCTCGTGTTTTCGTATTGCTTCAGATCTTAAATTCGAATTGTTTTTTGAAAAACATTTTTTTTTTTGTGAATATGCCGTTAAGTCTGTAATTTACCAGCTGAGGAAGTGGATGCCAGGAATCTATGTTTAAAAGCATTTCTTGTTAAGGGGCCGCTAAGTCGGAATCGGGCAAATTTTTTAAACTTGAAAAAACATCAGCGGCTACGCTTTCTTCAAAGCAGGAACATAGTAGCTCCGCTAGTTCGTTGAATGGTAGGAATCTGTTTAAATTTTCAAAATCAGCAAACGTTCCTTCGTCAAAGTCAACAGGCGAACAACACGGCAGTCCTAAACAAATCCGTTCGAAAATTATCATAACTGTATAGCAGTGAATTTATGAGCTTGGCGAAATCCGGAGGTCGCGAAGTAAACTCGATGGCCGTTATAACAAACAAGTACCAAATATTTAAGTATATTTTTCAACATTTTTCATTGTTTTACTTGCTGCTTTTATATTTTTATACATTTTATATCTCGCGTTGAGAAGATGTTAAATGTATATTTGTGGGCACGTTATGGTTGCTATATAATTAAGAGCAACTTTTTAAAAACTAATATAAAGACTGATAAATCAAATCTAAAACATCATGCTACGATGTTTCGGACTACAAGGTCAAATTTCCCGTCCCAACCCCCGCCCCAAAAAAATCCTTGTAACTTTGGCTTTCGGTCCGCTGTGGCCAAATTTCAAGTTTCCGGGTTCGAAACCGGATTCCACTGAATATCCGCCGTGTGTGGGGCCTGTTCCACGTTAAATCGTACATAGTGGCCGAAATATACCCGCTGGTGTGGTTAGTAGAGTGGGTGCCGTCTTAGTGTCATTCTCGTCATGCGATCGCGGATCGAAAGGAAGATGTCAGTCCCAAAGTAGCCCTCGTGTTTCGAAACGGAATGTTAATATAACTAAACTACGCTTTTCAGCTCCATATTCAAATCTTCTAACACGAGAATATTCACTTTATTTCGCTGGAGATCAAACGCAGTGAGGAGTGTTCTGATGTCCCTTGTGTGCTCGGGAGTCTTATCTAGACTTTTCTCTAAGATTTGGTTCAATTTTTTTCTCTAGCTCTGCGATACTACCGAGTTTTTACTTTCTCGTATACAAAGAGAAAGTATTGTAATCGTCAAAAAATTCGAACTCTATTTTGACGAATCTCCGGTTTAGACCTCCCCGAGTCCGAAAAACACAATTTTAGAATTATGTCTGTCTGTGTGTGTGTGTCTGTCTGTGAACACGGTAACTCGAAAACTATTAGAGATACAGGGATGAAATTTGGTTATGTAATCTTTACACAATTTATAGGTTATCAAATTTTGGACAAAATCCATCTACGGGAAGTCTGTCCGCTTTCATGTGAACACTACAACTCGAAAACGTGAGTAGCTAGATAAAATTTGGTACAATTTTATCAGGAATGTAGGTCCTTATAAAATTTGGGCCAAATCCGTCAAAGGGTTGACTGTCATCGGTCGATATAATCGCATACTTCGGAAGACTATCATTTATCCAAGCCATTGCTTTTAGAAGAAATTTCGTATGTACTCTTGCAACCCTAATTGTAGATTGGTCTCCAGTTTTCGTTTAAATCGGTTGAAAAAAAGCATTGGAAATTGTCTATTGTTTTTCTCCATTCTGCGCAAAAAAACTGCGTACGCTGGAGCGGGCGTTTTTCCTACCTTGGGGAATACCGCACGTTTTCTAGCGCCCGGTATATTCTCCCCTCCACCCCTGTTATACCTATGCGAGAAAGTTTCGGGGAGGCCAAATAAGGTTAATTGGGGTTAGATGAAGTTGAATAGGACTTCTTACTTTGGGGATATCAACAGGATAAATTTAGTTCTAATAAATATTAGTCTTCCATTACCGTGGTACTTCTATCGAAAGACGTTGACATCGCAAAATTTCATTTATTAAGACAGTCGATTCTTAATCGGTCCACAGTGGGAGTTGAATATTTTGCCTCAATCTAACGGTTATCTTAATAAGTCTCGGGTATCCGACTGGTTTAAAACCGTCGTTTTTGATGAAATTATCAAACTTTTGACTTAATTTTGTAGCCTGTTCAATCAGCTTTCTAAAATTGTCTCACTTTTTATTCGACGTGAATCACAAATGGAGTTGCAGCTATTTTATTACCGAACTGTAAACATTATTTTATGTTGCATGAAAACTTTAAATGTGTCTTCCGAGAAATATTTTTGAGGGAAAACTGTCGACCGTAACAATTTCTCAACGTTATTCAAGTATTGATATGAAATTTTCCGAGATTGTTTTCTGTAATATGCTTGTTTTTCTCTAAACTAAGGTCAATTTTAAAATCGAGTATTATTTTTTAGTGCTTAAATATAAACGAAAAGCATTTTTTATGAAATTACCAGTTTAGTAACCATGTTCAGCTATATTTCAAAACTATTTTGAAGTACAAGAAAGATTTTAGAGCATAACACAGATAACTGTCATAAAAATGTACTCCTACAAGGATTTATGTATATTTTGAATGATTTTGTCTATGGCTGTTAGCGTAAGGCAAATATTTCAGTCATTTTCCTTCCAATTTCTCAGTTTTTTAAAATATTTTGAAAGCTTAATTTTACAGTATTTTCATAGTTTAAAACACATGTTGAAAAATAACATTTAAAAAATATATATATAATCTATCTTTCAAAAATGTCTCCGAACACAGTCGGATACCTTAAGCAACAATTTTGCCTTCACTATTTTAAAATAAAAGTTAATTTTTATATTTTAATGTAGGGAAGAGTCGCTGAATTTGGACCGGCGCTTACTGGACCGGTATCATAACTTCAATTTTATTAAATATTTGGGTAGTGAACTAGGCAAGTTATGTTGCAACTATGTAAATGGGGCGTATGAAGACATTTTTTAAAGAGAACACGCTACGCGATCAGTTAGAGAAAAAATATTTACATTTAAATATTAATTAAATATTTTAGCAAGAGAAAGGCCTAACGCTGTTTGAAAGCAAGTAGGAAAATGTTATATCCTTCGATAGGAAACTTGTTTGGCTAAAATTTATTCTAATAACTTAAAATAGTTTAAGAATAAAGAAAGGGGAATTTTTCGTCGAAAAGCTGCTTAGATTGGACTGTTTAAATCAAATAGCTCAGAAAGCAGTTTCTCATTCACTAGTAGTCCTCATAAATCAGAAGCGGGACAAGCCAAAAAACCAAGGCAATCAAATTTTGGTACAAAAAGAAACCAAGGTTACGTTTTTATGAAAACGGAGAAAGCGATACAGTGCTTAAAATTCCATGCTTGGGTTTGTGTGCTGGTGTGAATTGAGAATACAAATATTTTTGCTTTGATTGTACTTGAAGAAATTGGTAGTCCAATCTATGCAACCCGTTTCCTTGATTGGAGCGATGACAAAATATTGTAAGTCATTTTCTCCTACCATTAAGTGCACAGTGGATTCGCTCATAACCGGAATTCGTTTAACCGGATCTCCGCTTTAACCGGCCGAATGTTTTTATCTTTAAAGTGTAAAAAAGCTAAAAATAAAAACACGAGTTTCGTTATTTAGTACCTGTATAGCACGTATTTCAGACATGGGGTGGTCCCGGAAGCATATAAGCAAACTGTACTTGAGTAGAACCATAGGAGATAATGCGCGCTTGTCATTGGCTGCACTTTCCCCGTGATTACTTTGAAGCGCTGTTACGAATCGGAACCGAAACAAACGCCATCTTCTCAAAATGGATTCGCATTCGAGAAATGTGCGTATGGAAATTAAAAATGAAGACTTGCCTGTTGAGATCCAGAATGTTATTGTTGAAAATTCTGATTCAATAATAATAATAAGAATAAGTGCAAGTCCTCAAATCCTCATACATCCTTAAATCTAAACGTTGAATAAAAGGATGGAATGCTATTATAGTATTATTAACAGTTTGATGGGACTTAATGAAACCGTTTACGTTGAGATGAATTTACAATAAGTGCATTCTCGTTAACTAGGTTTGTCTATATACATAATATTTATTTTAAAAGTTTTGTTCTTGCAGATTTCGTATGTTTGTAAATAAAAGCTATATCTTTAATGCATTCTTATTAAAATTAATACTTTATTTTCAGCTAAGACTTTGTTTTTTATTTACTGTTTTTGTGTTTTCAATGATTATCAACTATTTATTTGATTTTTTTAGGTTTTGATTACTTTTATTATTCTATCATACCTATCCGTTTTATGACAGTAAAAAACTCAGAAGGCAGTTTTTTGTAATTATTTTAATTTGATCTCACTATTTAGGTTCCTTTAAACTTAGAAGATCTAATTTTTTTTTGTTTTTCATGGTTTCGGAATTTATGGAATAGTGCTACAAAGCCTTATTCCATCCCCTAACAAATAATAAATGTGGTTTATAGTTGACATAGAAATGTAAGCATGACCACACGTATACATTAGGATGTCCTCCATTGCTTTATTTATTTTGAAATGTGTAAGTTTGAAAGAGATGGATGTTCATTTTATTTCTTTCTCTGACATTTTGCTAGTTTTATTTGTAACTAAGATTGCTGAAAATAAATAACTATGTAAAAGTTTATTTGTTTGTCTTGTATTTTTTAATCCATGAACATTTGAACACCATAAAATATTATAGACATATCTATAAATATATTTAAAAATGAAACTGAAAATTAAGCAGGGAAAAAAATACCTCACATTCTATACTCGGTGTAGATGTAAACATGGTTTTTTTTTTTATAATTGGGCAAGGCAGTAGTATGTTAAAGAAAATGTTACATAACCCATAAATGTGATTTTTACAGTTGAGTGTAAAACACTTTTTCTCTGTTCATTTAAAATTCATTTACTATCTACAAGAGTTGTTTAGTAAAAGCAAGTATGCAATGTGTTTATGTTATAATAATTAAATGAACTAGCACGATGAAAAGCTTTTTTACAAATTGCTTTTTAAAGAAAATATATGCAACATTCTGAATTTTCATGTAATTTATATTTCTTGCACCGATAAAACAAATGCTAATAAAGGTAAAACATATTGCGAATGCAGTAATGAATAAAAATAAACCCTAAATTTCATGTTAAAAAGTCGAAATTTTTTTTTAAAAAAAATTGTTTTTCCTTTTCAATTAAAAAAATTGTGACTTGCAAGAAGATAATTGAGTTTATTCAAAATAACTAAAAAATGAAAACATAAATAAAACATCCAATAAACTGGTGTAAAAAAATAATAGAAAACTAACTTTGTTCCATACACCACAAAATAATTTAAAATTATTGTTAATGTTTTATGGGGTGTTAACCAAGTTAATTTTCTATTATAAATAACAAAATATTTAGTATTTTTCAGCATTTCTAACGGTTTTAGAAATACACGAATATTTTTTCGAATTTATCGAAAACATTGATGCGTTTGGTAGATTGGTATGAAGTTTAAAGGAATTCTTTAATTTTTACTTTGACTTCAATTACTTTCCCCTCTTTATATAGATGGCGCTACCATTTTTGAATAGCTTCATTTTCGATTGCTGTGATTCTGAGAATATTTTTATACTCTTTTCAACCTGTTTTTTGTCCTTTTTCAAAATTACTTTTTTATTTTAAAGCATTTTAACTTGTTTTCATCTTATTTTAACCATGGCTCATTGTCAAATGAGTTGAATTTATCGTGAAATTTCGAATTTGTCACATACAGTGTAAAAGCCTTTTATCGGTTAGGAAATTTATGCTATTTCATGTACAATAAAGCGTATATTAAGTGACACTAGATATAACATTATAATTAAAATAGAAGTGCAAAATCATGAGCGGAGATCCTATAAATGATTAATCTTTTCACGAGTCGAAAGCAAAACGTTGACACGCCTTTCTTTCAGAACTTATAATGATTGACAGGACGATTCGACCAATGATAACCGCGCATCATCCCGCATGGTTCTACTCAAGTACAGTTTGCTTATATGCGTCCCGGAATGTCGATGACAATTGGGGGCGGGGGGGGGGGATGGAACGCGGCTCAGTAACCAACAGGCACTTTTTGACCTTGACAATAGAAGGGCACAGGTGTCCCCAACCAAACGATTGTGGTGATTGGTTGAACTTGTAATACTTTAATACACTGAATAAAATGACGCAATATTTTAATTGTTTATTTATGTATAAGACAAATACATCCGAACTTTAATTTATTTCACTTCTCTGGTTTAACCGGAATTTCGCTTAACCGGCTTACCCTCGGTCCCATTTAAGCCGTTTAAGAGGGATTCTACTGTATTTCATAAAAATAATTGCATTGTTTTGAAGATCAATAAACTACAAATAAATTCTAATTGCTTTCCATTAAAATTATTTATCTATCACTGTACATTAAAAATGTCCAGATGGTTCAAATTCAGTGACTTTCCCCTATTAATTATCTTGTATTTTAACCCATTATCTGCCATTGTCCTTTTTTTGGGACTCTTGTTTTCTTTTGATTTTCACATAAACGGTGCAATTTTTAGCTTTGAGGGCTGCATCTGAATGTTGAGCTCACTGCTATGACATGTAAAAATGCAATAAAAATCATTTTTCTAATTCAAAAGATAATTCTAATTAAAAGTAAATTAATCAGTTTATTTTAAATATTCTGAAATCGCATTTTCTTGTATATTTCTTTCAAGTTGTCACTAATGTAATTTTTTTTGGAAAAAAAGTGATATAATAGTTTTGGCAGATAATGGATTAATACATCAATTAAATATTGGTTTAAAATGTAAGTTGCATGAAAATAATCCCACCCGACTACAAAAAACATTGATCTAATACTACGACTTTAGGAACCTTCTGCCCGTCCCAAAATAGACTTCGCGTTGCTTCAAAATGGGACGGTAATGTAGCTGAATTCGTTGTAAACTGTTTAATTGAGATTTTAGGGAGCATTTCTGTGTTGCAGATGAAAGCTATCGTATGCTAGTTACAATATAATGGAAGTTAATTTGTGATTTAGGGCAGTAAGAAAACGTATCTGGTAGATTGACTGTAAGGTGGCATTTATTTCATCAACTAGGAAAAGTTGATATTGAATAGCCTCAAATGAATTTCATGTCAAAGCTACTCTCGCAGAAGTTGACCTTTTCATTGGCGAAGTAATTTTGATGGCTATTTATACGAATTAAACTCGAATGCGTTTGCAAAAGGGTCCAAATACTTCCGAAATAAGGCGAATTGCTATTAGCATGGAGCACTAAGAATTATTTCTTCTAATTCATCTCTAACATTGCCCTTAGATGTATGGGATAACCAGCAGCATTTCTACACTTCCCAACACGAGACTATACGGTAGGACAAAGAAATTAATTCTTTAGTAAATTCTAATACAAGTAAATATTTTTGACCATTTCTAAAACTTCTCGAAAGGATAGCTTTCCATCTCTCATTTTACTTGGGTCTTTCCATTTCAGTGAATAGAAAACAGATTGAAATCTTTAAGCTCTATAGCTGTTTAATATATTGCGTTCCATAGCGTTATTCACTTCGGGAACCAAAATTTTATAGCCATCTCGTGCATTTTCCGATAATTCCAAATTGCAGGTCTTGGAATAGTTTGTTCTGATGGAAAAGAACAGTATTTTTTAATAGGATATTTAATTGTAACAATTGAAGTAATTCGGTGAATTGTGAAGTCGTTAACCCTTCAACCGACTGGAACGTAGAAAGTTGCTCTGATGACTATTCTAAAACCGGCTCCGTCGCAGAAAGTCGTTCTTCGATTATAGTCTTAAACCGGCTTAAGCGTAGAAAGTTGCTCTGTTTATTACCCGATAACCGGCTCCGAAGCATTTGTGTTCACCATTTAGGTATATAGAGGCCGTTTTCAAAGCATTTCAGCTGAAATATTTTTGCCGTTCAAAGGGTTAAATAGGGAAATCTATGCAAGTAACTAATATGAATTTTGGAATGGAATGACATCCGGAATTCAGTTTCGGCCCCCTAATTACGAATTTCAGAAAACTTCAACTGAATATAAATAAAACTCGTAATTCTGGTCATTAACACGTTCGTTACCACGATTCACGTCTGAGATTCGAATCATCTAAATAGGCGACCCTTTCTGTTATCTATTGACTACAGTAGAGAAGGGGTCATCTACTTGTATAACGGGTGTGAATCGTATGATTCACACCCGCGTCAGACGATTAACGTGTTCAAGAGGGTTGCACTGACTTTGGTTCATATCTCGTTAGTTGTAAGCAGACCATCGGTTCACAGAAGCTGGTTCACTTATTCTTAGCAATCCTAACTTTGGAGCACATATCATTGATTTAATTGACATCTTGAGGACCAATCCTTGTGTCAATGTTTATCCTTTTTTAAAGGAAGTACAATTTTTTAAATTCATTTAGTTTTTCAATTACAACATTTTAAAATTTGTAGGTGATTTGCAAACAACGGACGTTCGGTGCAGTATGGCCAAATTGGCCCTTGTGTCATTAAAACCAAACCAAAATCTTAGCAATCCTATACTGACGTGAACTCGACATTTTTTACTCAAGTTGGTTTTTACCTTAAAACGTAATTACTATATTCGCTGCAATTGGCTTGGACTTGCTGGAACGCTTTTGAAAAACCATTTGAATTGCAAACGGTTAACTTCATTATCTAATCGGTAATTCAAATGGTTCACAACTGGCTCGCAGGCAATCTATTACCTTCCCTCTTTCCTGATATGCTTAGATTCTAATTTGAGTTCTGAAAAAATACTCGAAAGAGGCATTTTTCTCCGCTTTCATTGCGATTGCTCCTTGTTTCGATACATATGTTTCTTTGTAATCCAAAGTTTAAAAATTGAAAAACCAAATATCTCTACTTTTGGCGGTCTATTCTTGTAACAAAATTCGAACCTTTTTGGTATTTTAAAGAATTTCGTACAAAATATTTTTTTAACGTTTTTCCTTTGTCAAATGTTTGAATCGGAATTTCAACATATTTTATGCTTTTACAAATGAATCGAAAATTTGTTTGCAAAAACCTTATACCTGCTAAAAACATGCGAGAAATTCGCTTTGGGTTTGGCGCAGCTTGTCCTTCATTGGGCCTTGCGCCGTAAAATTCAGAATTTAGGTTTCTTCATCTTCATTCAAATATTTATCCTTCCGTATAATCCATTTTTTTAATTTACTGTTTAAAAAAATGTAAAATTCTGCACAAACCAGTGATTTTTCTAATTTGATACAAAGTTTAAAAATTTGAATAAGTTAACGCATTGTATATAACAATGTCTGTTTTCTTTCAGGTTCTTCTTGGTTCAGTTTTGTCGTTCATTCAAGATAACTGGATTATGATGTGAAATTCTTGGATTCGATTCGTCGGTTTTAGACGCAAGAGTGTTATGATGGAGCCTGTCCTGCGGGTCCTATGATGGACTGTATGCGGAGTTTTAACTGGCAAGTTTAGTACAAATTTAATCAATGTAATTAAGGGTCAGGGGAAAGTTGCCGGCTCTTGACAAGCTTTACACCCTTTAGGTAAGCAGGGTCGGCGTGGTCAATAAGAGTTCAGGTCATGCCATATCAATTACTAGTACTATGAACTACTTACTAGTTATATGAAGTAGTGAAATGTCGGTTTCAAAATGTTTACCAACCATTTGAATTCGTTATTGCATACGTTCGGAATTCTCTTTGACACCGGAAATGTTGTAGTTGAGGATAGAACATTTTTGATGTGTGCGTGAAATAAAATGTTATATACCTGTAAAGAGCTTCTACTCTTTGAAATTTCTGCAAGACTGAAAAACAAAGTTTTAATTACGCTTGGAAATTGGTTATTGATTATTGGTAGAATTTGTTAAATCAAAAGCTTTGAAATCCCGAAGCAAAATCCTTGCATGTAAACGACTTATTAAAGCAAAATCTTTTTAAATTCATATTTGAAGTGTGGCCCTTACGCCAAAAATTCAAATTAATCATTCACTTGGTTAGTCTTTAGACTTTCTGTTGCACACCTACTATAATTTTACAAGTACGGCAAACTTAAATTCAGACTCAAACCTATAAAAGTACCAATTTGATACTAATAAAATTATCTTCAAAAGTAGGCTGTAAATGAGAAGTATAATGACTACTTTCACATTTTCTTTCTCTTCTATGGCATTTTTATACCCATTCGATCAGTTTACCGAAGCATAGTTATTAGTCTTGCGCCAACCAATGCAATTACAAACTTCTCGAATGCCGTCTTTGCCATATTCCCAGATTCCCTTAATTAGCTGTTGCTAGTGATTTTTGAGGAAATTTTCGATCTACTCCTGTAAATATTAAATTGAATATAAATAAATTGAATAATATATCTTCCAAACTTTATCGATTTTTTTGGCTTTTTACCATGGTTGTGTGGAGGCCATTCGTAGTTCTCTGCGAATAATAGGTGGTTTTAAAACCGACTATGGATAAACTTGTAGCTCAGGACCTCGCATTGGGGTCAAAATCTTGCATCGTCAGAACTTCAAGAATAAGCTAGATATTCCTTTAATTTATTGTAGATTGGTAGATAATTCTTTACCCCTCTGGGGGTTCTTGATGCTATACTCTGAAACGAATTTCCTGGTAATTGGTAGTGTAATGTCTTGAGTAGTTTCTGGTAGATTACACTTCATTCTGATTTCTTATTATAGTTGCGATTCTTGGTTCACAAAGTGACATAACTCCTAATTAAAGACGGAATTAAAAATCGGTTTTCTAATGAGTCTATCTAAATTTATTGAAGTTAAGGTTGTTGTAAAATTTCGGCTCACATTAAACTAGATTTTTGGATAGCAATTGGGAAAACGAAAAGATCGCACCATTCTATCCGGAGGATTGTGGTGAGGCACATTTTTAATCGCTTAGCATGCAAGGGAAGTATTTAAGATGTTTGAAATCGACTTAATTTATAAAAGCAGGCTTAGCAAAATAGCAGGTTCGAAATTTTATATAAATTCCAAAATTTAAACACTTTGAAATTGGATGTGAAAGTTTGAAATTAAGCTTCTTTATGAAAATGCAACCAGGGTTAGTGAGTGCCTTGCGCAAGAGATGAATGTGTGACGAGTGTGAATTGTTTGGATGTTCAAAATGTGTCGAATGATTGATTGGATTTCAGACAAAATGAATGTCTGGATAGGATAGGGTGAAGGGAATGCCAGCCGGCTGGTGGGAGGTGGGCGAGGATACCTGGAATGTGTAGACGATTTGAAACTATAAAGAGGCTTAATTTATACTTTTAAGATAAGGAAAAAAATTCGTACATCTATAAATTAAAGAATTATGACTTTGATTTATTTATATTCTACAGAAATTTTAACGAAAATGGCGTGCGAGATCTTTGGAATTAAATCGTACTTCTCTTGCAAAACTAATTTAGGATATTTGATTTTCATCTCGGATTAATCATACCATAAATTCTGTGCACTTATTTAAATATAATTAAGCTGACTAAATTACTATCTGGCAATCCTGTAAATTCGCGAATTCTTTCTAACGTCGCTTTCGGTGAATCCGTCTTTAATTGTGAATTGCGTTACTTCTACTGCAAACGACTGATCACACACAAGTTATGGAACAAGTGGAATTTTCCAGAATCGCAAGTCTCATGCTTACGAGCCACGTAAATCAATACAGATAAGGACAACACTTAAAATTTAAATTCGCTCAAGCGAAATCCAGCTCTCCAGATTCAAGATCCAAAATCGGTGTCTTGCTGTTCATTATCTGTAGTTAATTTGTTTTCGGCGCATTCACAATACAAATATACATATTGATCTATAAAATGCTCGATCACTCATACCATGCCATGTATGAATTTTAGAAATTTAAATTCGGAAATAACATTGTGGGTGTGTTTTTAGTTCTGCATATCCTTCAATTCGTTGGATATGAATTCTTTGGTATTGCTTGCATCAAGATTTTTATCGGTAATGCCTACTTAAAGTAATAGGCTCTGCTTTATGTATGCCTACTCTCTCCTGTTTACATTTCTCGAGAAATGGTTATTCCAAATAGTTATTTTTAACCACACATTTAAACAACTTGTTCCGACTGTTCTACGCCTCGCTCATTTTTATCTCTTCTCGCTAAATAAGCATGTGAAAGTTTAATTTTTTGTGCATTTGACTTTTATTTTTCTATCCGCTTACTACCTTTTTCACATTTCTACCATTTTACATATTACTACCTTGTTTGGCGCAGCATTGCCAAATACTGGCCGTTGGGCCGTAAACCCTCAAACAAACCAATCCAAATAGTTATAGTCGAGCTTGTTCTGTGCTTTGATGCTTGAAATGGTAAAGCATTACCGTTCTCGGATGATACTGGAGATAATGTTGAATTTTTCATTGATTCATATGGGATTATTTCTTTTCCATTATCTTATTAGAATTGTCAGTCTAGAATGAGGCTATAGACATTGGCATACATCTATTGTTACACACGTTGAAAGAAATATCGCCTTTTAAACCAGCTCCACTTTCTAGAACCTTCCCAGAGTCCGATATTGGAAATTGCGCTTGAAAAATTAACTATTCGGCCCACAACTCGTATTTGTGAAATCTGAACATTTTTTGGCATCTAAAATGGAAAGACATAAAATAACGACACAACTATTCATTATGTGGTTATGTGCATTAACAGTCGGATATCTCTGATTAAAAACTGAAATTACTAGTTTAGTAAAATTTAACTCTTCGTAGTGCATATTATATATACAGACGAGACAACCGTCAGAAATCGTATGTAGGCTGATGATATAAAAATTACCGTAAACAAATGTATTGTCACAATTTGGAGCAATAATTTAAATAAATCTTTGTAAGCTTATTAGGATTTCATATGTATTTTTCACAGCAGTGTACTGCCCTATTTTGCTCCAGCATAATCTTCTCTGCAGATAACGCTTGCTCGAATATTCTCGGAGCTGAGCCGCAAGTGGTTTATGTACTCTTGCAGTCTTTTAAACATACGAGGTACAGTAAAGCTCTTTATTGAGACATCGAAGCGTGTTGTACAGAAACTAGATTAAAACTTGAATATATTTTACATGACTAGCAAAATTCTATGATGCAATAACCGCGCTAATACTTTTCCGAAAAAATAAACTATTAAAACTTGGTCAAATCAAACATTTGCTATGGTTTCAGCACTACTTGCAAGACGCTGTGCTTAAATGGTTGGTAAACTATTTGTATTCGATGTTTGTTTCCCATATGTATTTTTGCACCAAATTGTCCATATTAGTAGCTATAGATACTGTAGTAGCAAGTAATTAATTACTTTCCACCAGAATAGAAGAGAAACTGAACTTGGAAAAGATTTAGATAAGATGGTTTTCTTTTCATAAGACTGTAATAAATTCTAATGTATTTCAGATATGTCATGTGTGGTATATAATGTAAATTTAGTGTTACCCTGAATGTTAAAACGAATGCCAAGACTGGGTGATATTTAAATTCACACTTCTGACCGACAAACCCAATTTATAGAAAATTTATTTCTTTCTTGAATGTAAGCTCGAGGCATTATCTTTTGGGAGGAAATATTCTACAGAACACATAAAATTCTGGCATCAAGGTGGGTACTCGAGATGGCTGTGGCGTCAACAAATGAATTTCGGATAGTTAAATACATCCTTATCTAATACACAAGACAGAAGAAACTGGTGAATTTGAAGTCTTGTGTAGCTTTCGACTTTGTGTTCAAAGATGGGTCTTGTTTACCTTGTATGATATAACTAAGCCAGCAGATCCCAATGGTTGAATCGGAACTAATCAATGTGTTCTCATCAGTCAGTTGTATGTCAATTTATTCTACACTGAAGCCTTCATTGATCGACTTATCCTGCGCATTCTTTCCGAAAGCTTTCCTGTTTTAATTTTCAACTAACACTGAAGCAAAGCTACTAAAAACATGCTGCAAAGGCATGATTTTGTTTCCAATGACATTTAACCAGATTAGCCGTATGCAAATGTCTGACTAGTGCATGTAATTACAGAATTGCTGGACATTTGGCGCAGTCTGGCTCTTGTAACACAAAACCAAAACATTCAGAAATTGATATTTCAATGAACTGAATGTAGTTCAAAGTAACAATTTTTAAAACGCAAATCACATGGATACGCTTTAATATGCCAAGTTTCATTTTTGTACTTGTATGGACTGAAATGACTAATTTTCCAACTTGGATGTGTCGTCTGACTAGGAGGATAAATCCGTAGGTCAAGAGGTTTAATGGATTATTTTGATTGCTGAGCACAATGGTAAACTGCCTTCATCTGATCTTCTGCACCCATCTCTCTAATGCACTCCATCAGAACCTAGTTTGGGTTGAAGTTTACCAGTCAGGTTTCGAAGTACTATATCGGAACAAATTGCAGATGGGTCACGAGTTTCTTCGTGGTGTGGTCACCATCAGTTACTGATGGATCGAGAGATTATTCGCGTTTTCTGCATGCCATTCCTGGCGGCCATCTGCTGTTGTCTATTGTGATTACTTCATCTATTTAAGTGATTGCATCAGTAATCAATGTTATTGATTTTTTTTAAAGCGCTTCTCGTTGTGTTTTGCGAGGCATTTTATTAGTCTAAACCAGGCTAGCATGACGTGGGCTCTAAATATGATGGATGTTGCATCTAATATGACACGTGTAAAAGACTAAGCAGGTTCTCTGAATCTACTCGATTCTCTATCTGGTGTAATAGTCTAAATAATACAGCTCATCTTGCAAAACGATATTCTATTAAAATGGCTAAAACATTAAATAAAACCAACAAGCAACATGGACACAAAAACAAGACGGCTGCTATTACTAAATTACTGGAATGCCCACAATCCGGGCTCTTAAAGGAAGCTGCCAGAAAACTGCGCATGCTCCAGACTCTCCCTGCTATTGCGCAGCTTTTTGAATCCTACAATGGATATAACTTAAGCTAATCACTGTATTCAGTTATGTAAAATGTGCTTTACTTGTCTAGAAGCGTTGTAAATCGCTTTGTCTACTCAATTTGATAAAACAACGGAAGTGCAGATCGAATCGAATGTTACGCTTTGACTTAACCCTCTAGAATTTTCAGTAAAAATTCTAAACTTGAATTTAAACATTTTATAAACTGGGCAAAATCTTTTGTCTCCTACATTTTCTAGAATTATATTTTCAAAATAACAGTTCTTGCTAATTTTTTCATTTGTCCTTGTTAAATCAGATGCAGTAGTTTCATGGAAATCACTGCTAACCTATCGAATGAATCGTTTATCGAACAAGATTTTAATTCGTTGATGACGCTGTTACTTCCAACATTTGTATAATGACGAATCTTCTATGCCAAAGATTAGATTCATGAAAGTTAAATTCGTAATTTTCGTAACGCAAGAGGCTTCTATTTGAAGAAGCCCCAAGAAATTGTATAGCTATCTAGATTTTCAAAACCCCCACATTTAATGATTATTCCTCATTCATAACTTTCTGCATTTTTCGGAACATGAGTGATAGGAAATGGAGAAATCTTCCCGTAATTATCTAAAATTTTTTATAAAAATTCGGAAACTTCTTGCGCCGCGATATGCAGCAATCTTCAAAAGCGACTGGGATAAATCTTTCAGGCGGCTGATAAAATTTCCCTGCTAATATAGCGCAGTAGAGACTAGGATCTTAGTCACGATCAACGCATTGATTCGTTACCATTTTCAAAAATATTTTAATGTAATTGTATTTATTGTCGTGTAAAATTTTTCCTTTTCACTAGTATTGCACGTTATGTAAGCAAATTGATTTACTGTCGCCGCAAAAATCGTAATTTTGTTAGGAAGGTGAGGCTCCACTAGTGTACAAGAAAGTTAGAATTACTTTGGGAAGCAATCAGTTTTAATGTGACGATAGCTCTTACCTTACTAACGGCACAAATTCTGTCACTAAGCCATAAGTATCGTTATTTACTCCCATAACGGAACTAAAATTCAATTCTCTATGGATAAAGTTTTTCCCCTGTGCTATTGCATTATCCCATACGTGAAGACTTAGTTTATTGCAAAATAGGGAAGATGGAAATGGGAATCCTGCGGCCTGTTGAAAGGAAAAGATCTAATATCTCTAACTTTAAGAGGGTGGAAAGCACCATTAGCTGTTTTTTCTGCCAGAAACCCCGCTACAAATGGTTGATCCTATCATACCGACACTTCGTTAATATACTGAAACTGCTAGTCGCGATACGTTTAACGTTAAATATCCATCCTCTAGCATGTAACGGTTAAACAAAACTAAAACTATATTGAACGAATCTTCGGGTGTGGCTTCCTTCATAATAAAAACATAACTTGGCTTCATCTACGACGGAAGGAAATGCCGAGGTAAATAACGGACACGTGCGCAACTGGAATAAATGAGTTATACAAAATTAACCGGCATTTAAAGCTAAGAATCGCGGTTTGTTCTTTCAGCTTATCGTGTTAAAGGTTGAATTGAGAATCTCAATTTTCGAATAGGATGCACCTTCGGTTTCGTTAATGTAAGGTATACGTCTGAGTAAATCTTGTTAGGAGTAGGTTGAAAAACTAACTAGTTTTATTGTAAAACTTATGAATGACTTATGGATTGTCAAAAACGTTATTGAAGTGAGTTTCCCTTTTATTAAATCGTGGAAAAACAGCAACGGTACTGTAACCATCCCCCATTTGGGACGATTTTTCACTGCTAAAAATGGCTATACAAATCGAGAAATTGTACATCCAGTTTGCAAGTAATGGCGTAGCTAATATTGCAGCAAAGCGCATAGCAAGTAATGAATTTATCGAGTGTATATCTGAATTTTATTCTTGGTTTTTATATTTAGATTTAATCTGGGACGAAATCCCGCTCTCGTGTTGGATGTATATGCTAGTCGTTTCTAGCAATAACTTTTGCAATTTGGGGCTCTTAAATAAAGGATAGAATTATTTATCAGCTGCGCACCTTTGTATAATTATAGCGGATGCTGAATTTTGGTCCGATAGAAGGAAAGTAGTTGATATTTAAACAAAATTAGAATTCAGGAACAGTAAAGCTCAACATGCAGAACAATGCTTTTTTTCAAATTTCCTGTCTAGATTCGAAATGAAATCCTAAAACTACATAGTCTGAAAGATTTAAAATTTTTTCCCGTGTGCGCAATTCTTTATTTTCAGATATAGTTTAGAAAATAATAGGTCAATCCGTAAATACAAAATGGCTCCGAATGCAAATATCCCCATTAACTTTGTCTTTTATTTTTCAAGTGGAAATTTGAGATGGTGTCCCACTCCCGGGTTATTAGAGGCCTTTCCGGTTGTACTAAAAGATGCGAGTTGAAAGCATAGAACGAAATAAAAAGGTTGACTTTTAATAGCCGAACTGGCACTATTCATTAAGACATAAATGTTTATGAATCCGTCTAACTTCCAGGATTTCTATGCAAGTGTTACAAAGAAAGTAAACCTTCTAATTCCCACGTTCTAAGGCAGAATTTAAATTATTCAATTAATTTCAGTAGTAAAATAAAAATTGTCGTCTAAAATTAAATCCCACCCTTCAGAATCAAACTTTACTTCACACAAGAAAAATTTGGAATTTTTGGTGCTTCTGTAACGTTCTTCCTTGTCGGAAAATTTGAATTAAAATCATCCGTTCCCGCTCATCAGAAAGCTGCCGAGAAGCTTTGCTAGCAAGCCAATCGGTATCCTTCTGCACTTCAAGATGGAAATGTTTTGATCATGATGCCTGATCACCATCATAATCAAAACTTTCTCCTGGCAGGTGAGGAAGCTCCTTTAAAACGATATCCTAAATTTCACACCAATGTTAATTCGCGAGCCAAACTTCAAAATTGTAAAAGCATTACAAAATTTTAAAAACATTTTACGAAAAATCGACAATCTAATTACTAGGGGCTTGCAGTAGTGCCAATATTCATAGTGATGGACATGGAAAGATAATAGAATCCGGGTTTTCTCGAATTATTTTGGATGTACCAATTACAAATATTTGTTTAAATGTGCCTTTTATTCATAGTTTTATTCGATTTAAAAATCGGTAGCTGCGTTTATAGGCTTAATGTTAACACTAAGTACCTAATTTGAAGGAACAAATTAAAATTAAACAGCTGCCGATGGTCGTTCAATTGGGAAATTTCTTAATGAAAAACTAGAATTGTTTTGCATGGGCAAGAAAAGCTAAAAAATACCCGAAGACTGTTAGTTTCGCCTGTTAAATGAAGCAAAATTAAATACTGCTGACTAAAAATATTTTGGTTAAATAATCGAATCCTGCTTAAAAGTAGACCGATATCCTTGCTTGGCGTACGATTATAATTGGTTTTTAGATTTTTGTCTCTGTGATTGATTTGAATTTTATAGTGCAACTCCCTCCAAATTTGGTAATGGAGAAAACGGAAGACTATTTTTAATGTTAATTTCTCGGTAGAATACGACATCGAACGTGTTGCTGTTGGAGAAAAGGTCTCCAGGTCCGATTTTTTAACGAATTGGTGTCGATAACCAAACTGGATGTGTACCAATTCCTTGATTTGTTGGTCATTCCAAAGAGGGCAAGAATCGAAAAGCGACGTACCTATGTTATCGCTTTAAATTTGTTGATTCTAGAAACGTCACTTCGGTAGTCACTGTAATTACCCTAAAAGAGATTTAATTGCCATATTCTTAAACTATTTAAAATTTCTGTCGTTCATCGCTTTAATTAATACATTTGAAAATAGAGAACTTTATGAGCTTGAGATAATTTCAGCATAAATCAATGATTTAATATTAGATATGTGCAATTACAAGATGCTTCCCAGTAAACCATCGCTTAAACTTAAAATGTGACAATCCGTCAATTTTCCTTTTGATTAGTTATGGTGCATCAATTTAATTTCTTTTGGTAGTTAAAAAGCCATTTGTAAAATATACATTTTAATTGATTTTGTGACGAAGTGCGAAAATAATTTGTTTAGGAATTCGAGTAGAGCGACTACCATAAAGGATTGAATGGTGGTGTGGAAAATGTCGTTCTTAGCGAGGGTATATCTTGAGGAGGTATTTCCTAACTTCTGTATAATACCAAAAAAAGGTTTAATTTCTTTTATGGAAATACGTACGTCATCCTCAATAGATCAGAATTTTTTTCTCCAAACATCTGGGAGATCAACCTTTAATATGTTTAAAACGCTATGCAAAAAAATAAAAAAAAATAGTCCACTAATGTCCAAATTTTCGGAGCAAATTTTAAATATCCAACAAAGATACTGAATATGGTCAAAGATGGGGGAAATTTTCAGTATTCCATTGTTCAAAACCGGTAGCAGATGAATGAATTTTAACTGAAGGAAAGTATACATCTGTGTCTGATACTCGACATTAAATTTTAATTTACATTCTCAATTATGCTCTTAAATATATTGTAAATTTATCTATTGCATATTTCCGTCACCGTCTAG